>ML435297.1:0-23136 GCA_005239525.1 Nicotiana knightiana | reverse complement strand
TAATGCGCATAAAATGTAAGGTATATCACATGTTAAACTATGTAATTTAGTCTCGCATCAATGTGACTAGGTGTCTTAATTGCCAGAAGATTAAGTATGAGCACCAGAGGCCAGGAGGCCTACTTCAGCTGATACCCATTCCAGAGTGAAAATGGGAGCGCGTCACTATGGACTTCGTGGTTGGGTTGCCTCGGACTTTGCAGAAGGTTGACGCGGTTTGGGTCATCGTGGATAGATTGACCAAATCAGCGCATTTCATTCTTTTAGCTACTACATATACTTCAGAGAGGTTGGCCCAGATCTACATTTGGGAGATAGTCCGATTGCATGGTGTGCCGGTATCCATTATATCAGATCGAGGTCCTCAGTTTACCTCACACTTCTGGAGAGCATTGCATAGTGAGTTGGGCACCTAGATAGACCTCAACACATCATTTCACCCTCAGACCGATGGTCAGTCGGAGCATACAGTTCAGATATTGGAGGACATGCTCAGGGCATGTGTGATTGATTTCGGAGGTCAGTGGGACCAGTTCTTGCCTTTGGCCGAGTTTGCTTACAATAATAATTATCAGTCCATGGGTTGACCCTCTTAATGAAGATCGATCTGGCAGAGGAGAAGTAGATCCATTTGAAAGTTTATTTATATACAATGGAAAGCCCCTATAATCCATGGACGTCCATTGGAGTTCATAAAAGAAACCAAAGAAAGGTCCGCGACAAAGCTCACTAATCTTTAATTTTCTCTCGGGATTTTGTTTTAGTTGTTGTCTCAGTAGTTGAATTCCCTCTAGTCCCCTTGAAATAGGAAAAGGGCCTAAGCCTGCTTAGTTCATGGAATCAACTCAATAGAATTAGATTTTTTTATGACTATTGAATGAGATGGCACCATTTGAGGCTTTGTATGGTCGACGATGTCGTTCTCCTATCGGGTGGTTTGATCCTGGAGAGGCTAAGTTATATGGAATCGACCTAGTGAGGGATGCCTTGGAGAAAGTGAAGTTGATTCAGAAGAGGCTCCGTACAACACAATCCAGATAGAAGAGTTACACGGATCAGAGGGCGCGTGATGTATCATTTATGAAGGGAGATAGGGTCATGTTGAATGTCTCTCCTATGAAGGGTATTATGAGGTTTGGGAAGTAGGGCAAGCTGAGCCCGAGGTTTATAGGTCCATTCGAGGTGTTGAGGCGAATTTGGGAGGTTGCTTATGAGCTGGCCTTGCCTCCCAGTTTATCAAGAGTTCATCCAGTTTTTCATGTATCCATGCTCCGGAGGTACCACGCCAACTTATCTCACGTGATTGATTTCAGCACTATTCAGTTGGATGAGAGGTTGGGCTACGAGGAGGAGCCAGTTGCTATTATTGATAGGCAAGACTGCCAGTTGAGGTCCAAGAGAGTTTCTACCGTAAAGGTCCAGTGGAAGAGCCAACCAATTGAGGAGGCGACCTGGGAGTCCGAGGAGGACATGCGGAGCAGATATCCACACTTATTCAACACTTTAGGTATGATTCTAGACCCGTTCGAGACCGAACGTTTGTTTAAGAGGTGGAGAATGTAACGACCCGGCCAGTCGTTTGGCGTTATCGGACCCCGTTCCCCTAAATGAAACTTCCCATATCGGCTTATTATGATTTATGACTTGTGGAGACTGGTGGTCCGGGATTCGGAGGTGTTTGGAGTGTTATAGGAACAATTGGTTCCTTAAGGTTGGCCTTTAAAGCCAAGTTTGACTTCGGTCAACAATTTGGGTAAACGACCTCGGAATCGAGTTTTGTCAGTTCTCGTAGCTTCGTGTGATGATTTTGGACCTGGGGGTATGTTCGGAATGGGTTTCTGATGACCCGGGGGCATTTCAGCGCCCAATATTGAAATAAGAAGTTCCTTAAGTTCCTATTTTGGTTTGGGATGTGTTTTTATGTTATCGAGGTCCAAACGGAATTCCGAGACCGGAAATAGTTCTGTTATATTAATTATGACTTGCCTGCAAAATTTGGTGTCATTCCGAGTTGTATAGGCCGGTTCGGCACGTTGTTAGCGAAGTCTAGAAAACTTAAAGTTCCTAAGTTTGGTTCTTGGGGTTTTGAGGTGTGATTTTGAGTTTTAGCGTTGTTCTGGGTGTTCCGAAGGCTCGAGCGAGTCCGTATTATGACTTGGGACTTGTTGGTATATTTGAACGGGGGCTCGGGTGGGTCCAGGTGCCTCCCGGACACCATACGAGGCCAAAAACTAGCTGAAACAGCTGTTGGTGCAGTTGTTCTGGTGTGACCGCAGGTGCGGTGGATCAGTCGCAGGTGCGGGACCGCAGGAGCAGGTGCGACCCCCAGTGGTCTGGCAAATTCACGCAGGTGCGGACAAAGTTCTGCATGAGCGGAGCCACAGGTGCGGTCTCCACTCCGCAGGTGCGGGCCCAGGATCCCTAGTCCATTTTCGCAGGTGCAAGCCTTTGCTCGAAGGTGCGAGACCGCAGGTGTGGTGCTCGAGCCGCAGGAGCGAAAACACTGTCCAGACAGCGTGTTTTTATACACGGGTCTTAACTAATTTTTCTCATCTTATTCTTCTTCCTTGGGGCGATTTCCACCATTGTTGAGGGGCAAACGACCTGGTCATTTAACGTAAGTAAAATCTACTCTAATATTAGCTTCATGCATGGATTATAAGCTAAATTAACTACCTAAATTAGTGAAAAATCAAGAATTGGGTAGTGACCTAAGGCCTTCGATAATTTGAGAATTTACCCGTTAATTAGCTATGAAATCGAGTGAAAATCTTATATTAGTGGTCCTTAGGCTATGGGTGAGTGTTTCCTTCGAGAATTATTGGAATCCGAGTATGTGGTCCTGGGGTCGGATTTTAGAATTTATTCAAGAATGGTGAATTCACTAAATGAGTAGGAGAATTTCCATACATTGGGCATAAATTAATGAATTTGTATAACTTTTGGCTAGTTTCGAGTCCTCGAGTGTAGAGTTCGGAGTTTCGGGCGCGTTCTTGGTCCGGGGAGTGAATTCAACACGAGGTGAGTCTCCTTTCTAACCTTGTAAGAGGAAATTGTCCCCATAGGTGATTATAAATGGTGGTTTTGTCCTTATTTGCGGGGGCTGCGTACGCACAAAGTGACGAGAGTCCGTGCACAACTACTATTATGCCTTGTCGGGTAGTTTAGGACTCACGAGCATGCTCTATGTGTTGTTTTTGTGATCTTGTATATGGATTAAGTAGCCTAATGTCCTCTAATCCCACATGTGAAGGCCTAAGGGGTTATGTTTGAAGTTGATATCTCTAAAATTCTCACATTCTTAGTATGTTCCCCGCTAAATTAACTGGAAATCTCCTGCTAATCATGAATTTATATGGGAACCCGAGTCGCATGGATGATTCGCGAGCGGGGTAGCCCTAACATTATATTAACCCGAGTTGCAGGTTTGATTTGCGAGCGGGGGTGGTCTTGGTTTTATATTAACTGTGTCACATTTTCGATTCGCGAGCGGGGCAGATAGATGCATCTATGGTTCGGGTTGTTCGACCCTCGGCAGTGCACATTTACTTTTCACGTCGTAATGACCGTACGCTTATAGCCTGTTATATGCTTTGGTAATTTGTGAGAAACCCTGTAATTGCAACTATTGATTTCAGGAAAAGAATGAAGGTTAAATAACTTGTATTCCATGTAAAAAGGATGGCGCGAGGGTACTAGTGATTGTTATTTGATGCTCATTTCCTTATTACTGTTCATTACTACTACTACTACTACTGGTTAGCCTGTACTCATTCCACATTGTCTGACCCTAGTAAGTATCTCGTCGACCTCTCGTCACTACTTCTTCGAGGTTAGGCGGAATACTCACTGGGTACATATCCGTTTATGTACTCATACTACACTTTTGTACTTAATTGTACAGGTTTTGAGGCTGGAGCATCTGGTTATCCGACTGGAGCTTGACATATATTCTGGACCTGACTCCACGGTGATTTGCCTCCCTATAGGCGATTCTCAGCTATGCTATGGAGTTATCTTTTGTTTATTTCTGTCTACATCCTATCAGACAGTAGTACAACTTGTATCATCTTTTGTTTATTCTACTAGATTGCCTATTGACTTGTGACAATAGTTCCTGGCATGCACATTGTAGGCTCTTATTTTGGGACTGTATATATTGGATCACGATCATTTCGACTGTATTATTTAAATTGGTTAATGTTTGTGTTTTTATTTAAATGATCAAAGTTTAAAATTTTGGTAAGTGTGGGGTTGGTATGTCAAATAAGGATAACCTCACTAGTAAACAACTGTTGGTTTGCCTGACTTCGGTGTTGGGTGCCATCACGACCTGTGTTGGATTTTGGGTCGTGACAACATGGTATCGGAGCACTAGGTTCACGTAGGTCTCACAAGTCACGGGCAAACCTAATAGAGTCTCGCGAATCGATACAGAGACGTCAGTATTTATCTTCGGGAGGCTATAGGGTGTTAGGAAAGCTCTCTTTATTCATGATCTATCGTGCAATTGATGGTATACTAAATCTCATTCTTCTATTCTCTCACAGATGGTGAGGACTCGTACATCTGATAGAGGCCAGGGGAGGGCACCGGCCCGAGGTAGGGGACGGGGGCGTCCCAGAGCTATTCCAGTTGCACCACCAGCGGATCCTACTATGAAGGAGTAGGGGGAGGTGCCCCCAGCGGGTCCTTCTCTAGTGGACTTCATGAAGGCGCCAGGCTTCCAGGAGGTCATGGGCCGTATGTTGAGATTTATGGATACTATGTCCCAGGCTGGTTTATTTCCAGCGGATCCTGCCACATCTCAGGCAGGAGGGGGAGCCCAGACCCCTACTGCCCAGGCTGCAGGCCAGACAACTGCACTTCATCATACCCCGGGTACACTGCCCGTGGGTGGGGTTCAGCCTGTAGCAGCAGCATCTGAGCCCAGACCAGCTGCGGACGGCGATCCACAAAAATTATTGGACATATGGACCCGATTACATCCTCCGGTCTTCGGGGTTGAGCGAGGCAAGAATGCCCAGGATTTCATTGACAGGTGCAGGGACCGACTGCACAACATGAGGATGTTGTATTCCCATTGAGTGGACTTCGCTACTTTCCAGTTAGAGGGCAGAGCTCGCAGATGTTGGCAGTCCTATATTCTCAGCAGGCCAGCAGGTTCTCCTCCTATCATTTGGGAGCAGTTCACTCAGATGTTTCTAGACAGATATATTCCACCCTCTGAGAGGGAAGAGCTGCGGTATCAGTTTGAGAAGCTGGAGCAGGGGCAGTTGTTAGTGACAGACTATAAGGCCAGATTTTCAGAGTTGTCTCGCCATGCACTCATGATACTACCTACCGATGCTGAGAGAGTGCGGAGATTTGTAGCCGGGCTGCATCCAGGCATTAGGACCAGCATGGCCCAAGAGGTGGAGATGGGGACTCCTTATCAGCTAGTAGTGGAGATTGCTCGTAGGGTCGAGGATTATCGGTCGAGGGTCAGGGATCAGGTACAGCCGGATAAGAGAGCCAGATATTCTGGGGATTTTAGAGGTGCACCAGCTAGGGGCAGAGGTCAGTTTGGTAGGGGTTAGCCCAGCAGGCCCCCATATTCAGCACCACCACTACCACCTCCTCGTGGTGCTCCAGTGAGGCCTTACTTCAGTGCTATTCCAGAGGGTTATCACCGTCCCCCTGCTATCCAGGGTTCTACTTTGGGGCAACATGCCGTGCCTCCAGTGAGATGTTACGAGTGCGGGGATCTTGGCCATATCAGGAGGACTTGTCCCAGGTTTTGAGGCAAGGCAGTGCATCAGGGTTACCAGCCTATGAGTCCAGCACCAGCAGTTCGGCCACCTACAGGTGGGGGACAGGTCGGTAGGGGTCGTCCTAGAGGTGGAGGCCAGTCAGAGGGAGGTCATCCAGCTCCTGTTCATTCTGGCGGGGTTCAGTCTTCCGGTGCTCCAGCTAGATTCTATACTTTTCCGGCCAGATCAGATGCAGTGGCCTCAGACGCCGTGATCACAAGTATTTTTACAGTATGTGGTAGAGAGGCATCAATGTTATTTGATCCAGGATCCACTAATTCCTATGTTTCGGTCTTATTTTCTCATTTCCTGGATGTCCCTCGTGAGTCCTTGGGTTCTCCTATATGTGTGTCCACTCCTGTGGGCGATTCAGTTGTAGTAGATCGGGTTGTATGGTCACATTCTGCGGATTCGAGACTCGAGCGGATCTCTTATTGCTCGACATGGTTGATTTCGAGATTATTTTAGGCATGGATTGGCTATCTCCTTATCATGCCGTGCTAGATTTCCATGCCAAGACAGTTACTTTAGCCATGCCAGAGTTGCCTAGGCTGGAGTGAAGAGGTTCCTCAGTTAGTGCAGCCAACTGGGTTATTTCATGCTTGAAGGCTCGACATATGGTCGAGAAGGGTTATCTGGCCTATTTTTCTTATGTGCGCGACACCACCGCCGAGTCTCCGACGATTGATTTCGTGCCAGTTGTTCGAGAGTTTGCTGATGTATCTCCTTCGGTCCTTCCGGGCATGCCTCTGGATCGTGATATTGATTTCTGCATTGATTTAGCTCCAGATACCCAGCCTATATCTATTCCTCCGTATCGTATGGCTCCGAAAGAGTTGAAGGAGTTAAAGGAGCAGCTTGAGGAGTTGTTAGCTAAGGGGTTCATCAGACCAAGTGTATCGTCGTAGGGTGCTCCAGTTTTATTTGTGAAGAAAAAGGATGGGTCTATGCGGATGTGTATTGATTACCGCCAGTTGAACAAGGTTACCATTAAGAAAAAGTATCCCTTGCCGCGCATCGATGATTTGTTTGACCAGTTGCAGGGTGCTCGTGTGTTTTCTAAGATTGATTTGCGATCAGGGTATCATCAGTTGAGGATTCGGGCTTAAGATGTTTCGAAGACTGCTTTTCGTACGAGATATGGCCATTATGAGTTCCTGGTGATGTCTTTTGGCTTGACTAATGCCCCAACAACATTCATGGACTTGTTGAATAGGGTGTTCATGCCGTATATTGATTCCTTTGTCATTGTCTTCATTGATGACATTTTTGATTTACTCACGTAGCCTGGGGGAGCACGAGCAACATTTGAGAGTTGTGCTCCAGACTTTGCGAGAACAGAAGCTATACGTTAAGTTCTCCAAGTGTGAGTTATGGTTGGATTTCGTGGCATTTTTGGGGCATGTGGTATCTGGAGAGGGAATCAAGGTTGATCCTCAGAAGATCGAGGCAGTTCAGAATTGGTCGCGTCCTACTTCAGCTACAGAGATCAGGAGATTTTTGGGCCTAGCAGGCTATTATCATCGATTTGTGGTGGGGTTCTCTTATTGCATCTCCATTGACTAGATTGACTCAGAAGAATGCCCTATTCAGATGGTCCTACGAGTGTGAGGCAAGCTTTCAGAAGCTCAAGTCAGCATTGACCTCAGCACCAGTTCTAGTATTGCCTTCCGGTTCTGGGATGTATACAGTACATTGCGATGCCTCGCGTGTTGGCTTGGGGTGTGTATTAATGCAGGAGGGGAGAGTTATTTTTTATGCTTCGTGCTAGCTGAAGGTTCATGAGAAGAATTACCATGTGCACGATTTAGGGTTGGCGGCGATTGTTCATGCTCTTAAGATTTGGAGGCACTACTTGTATGGAGCGTCCAGTGAGGTTTATACAGACCACCGTAGCTTGCAACACTTGTTCAAGCAGAAGGATCTTAATTTGAGACAACGCAGATGGCTTGAGTTGTTGAAGGATTGTGATATCACCATTCTTTATCACCCGGGCAAGGAAAATATGGTAGCAGATGCTTTGAGCAAGAAGGCTGAGAGTATGGGTAGCTTGGATTATATTGCAGCATAGGAGAGACCTCTAGACTTGGACATTCAGACCTTGGCCAATCGCCTAGTGAGGTTAGACCTTTCAGCGCCTTGTCGAGTTTTAGCACATGTGGTTGCTCAATCTTTGTTATTGGGAGTGATTAACGCCCGACAGTTCTATGATCCGTGCTTAGCAGAGCTTCGGGGGACAGTGGTTCAGGGTAGGACCAATGAGGTACTATTGGCGAGGATGGTGTTCTAATACTTCAGGGCCGCTTATGTGTTCCTAATATTGATGGCCTGAGGGAGAGGATTCTAGAAGAGGCACATAGTTCTCGGTATTCTATTCATCCTGGTGCTACGAAGATGTATTGTGACTTGAAGCAGCATTTCTGGTGGAGGCGGATGAAGAATGACATTGTGGAGTATGTGACTAGGTGTCTTAATTGCCAGCAGGTTAAGTATGAGCACCAGAGTCCAGGAGGCCTACTTCAGCAGATGCCTATTCCTGAGTAGAAATGGGAGCGCGTCACTATGGACTTCGTGGTTGGGTTGCCTCGGACTTTGCGGAAGGTTGACGCGATTTGGGTCATCATGGATAGATTGACCAAATCAGCGCATTTCATTCCTGTAGCTACTACATATACTTCAGAGAGGTTGGCCCAGATTTACATTCGGGAGATAGTCCGGTTGCATGGTGTGCCGGTATCCATTATATCATATCGAGGTCCTTAGTTTACCTCACACTTCTAGAGAGCATTTCATAGTGAGTTGGGCACCCAGATAGACCTCAGCACAACATTTCACCCTCAGACCGATGGTCAGTCAGAGCATACAGTTCAGATACTGGAGGACATGCTTAGGACATGTGTGATTGATTTCGGAGGTTAGTGGGACCAGTTCTTTTCTTTGGCCGAGTTTGCTTACAATAATAATTATCAGTCCAGCATTGAGATGGCACCCTTTGAGGCTTTGTATGGTCGAGGATGTCGTTCTCCTATCGGGTGGTTTGAGCCTGGCGAGGCTAAGTTATATGGCATCGACCTGGTGAGGGATGCCTTAGAGAAAGTGAATTGATTCAGGAGAGGCTCTGTACAGCACAGTCAAGACAGAAGAGTTACGCGTATCAGAGGGCGCGTGATGTATCATTAATGGAAGGAGATAGGGTCCTGTTGAAAGTCTCGCCTATGAAGGGTATTATGAGGTTTGGGAAGTAGGGCAAGCTGAGCTCGAGGTTTATAGGTCCATTCGAGGTGTTGAGGCGAGTTGGGGAGGTTGCTTATGAGCTGACCTTGCCTCCCAGTTTATCAGGAGTTCATCTAGTTTTTCAGGTATCCATGCTCCGGAGGTACCACGCCGACTTCTCTCATGTGGTTGATTTCAGCACTATTCAGTTGCATGAGAGGTTGGGCTACGAGAAGGAGCCAGTTTCTACTATTGATAGGTAAGACCGCCAACTGAGGTCCAAGAGAGTTTCTGCCGTAAAGGTCTAGTGGAAGGGCCAACCAATTGAGGAGGCGACCTGGGAGTCCGAGGAGGACATGCAGAGCAGATATCCACACTTATTCAACACTTCAGGTATGATTCTAGACCCGTTCGAGGACGAACGTCTGTTTAAAAGGTGGAGAATGTAACGACCCAACCGGTCATTTTGCATTATCGAACCCCGTTCCCCTAAATGAAACTTTCTATAGCGACTTATTATGATTTATGACTTGGGGGGACTGGTGGTCCAGGATTCGGAGGTGTTTAGAGTGCTATAGGAACAATTGGTTCCTTAAGGTTGGCCTTTAAGACCAAGTTTGAATTCGGTCAACAATTTGGGTAAACGACCTCGGAATCGAGTTTCTTTGGTTCTGGTAGCTTCGTGTGATGATTTTGGACCTGGGCGTATGTTTGGAATGGGTTTCTGATGACCCGGGGGCATTTCGGCTCCCAATATTGAAATAAGAAGTTCCTTAAGTTCCTATCTTGGTTTGGGACGTGTTTTTGTTTTATCGAGGTCCGAACGGAATTTCGAGATCGGGAATAGTTCTGTTATGTTAATTATGACTTGCCTGCAAAATTTGGTGTCATTCCGAGTTGTATAGGCCGGTTCGGCGCGTTGTTAGGGGAGTCTAGAAAACTTAAAGTTCCTAAGTTTGGTTCTTGGGGTTTTGAGGTGTGATTTTGAGTTTTAGCGTTGTTTTGGGTGTTCCGAAGGCTCGAGCGAGTCCGTATTATGACTTGGGACTTGTTGGTATATTTGGACGGGGGCTCGGGTGGGCCCAGGTGCCTCTCGGACACCACACGATGTCAAAAACCAGCTGAAACAGCTGTTGGTGGACCTATTCTGGTGTGACCACAGGTGCGGTGGACCAGTCGTAGGTGCGACCCCTAGTGATCTGGCCAATTCACGCAGGTGCGAACAAAGTTCTGCAAGAGCGGGGCCGCAGGTGTGGTCTCCACTCCGCAGGTGCGGGCCGAGGCTCCCCAGTCCATTTCAGTAGGTGCGAGCCTTTGCTCGCAGGTGCGGTCCTCGAGCCGCAGGTGCGAAAACACTGTCCAGACAGTGTGTTTTTATACACGGGTCTTAACACATTTTTCTCATCTTCTTCTTCTTCCTTGGGGCGATTTCCACCATTGTTGAGGGGCAACCGACCTGGTAATTTAAGGTAAGTAAAATCTACTCTAATATTAGGTTCATGCATGGATTATAAGCTAAATTAACTACCTAAATTAGTGAAAAATCAAGAATTGGGTAGTGACCTAGGGCCTTCGATAATTTGAGAATTTACCCGTCAATTAGCTATGAAATCGAGTGAAAATCGTATATTAGTGGTCCTTAGGCTATGGGTGAGTGTTTACTTCGAGAATTATTGGAATCCGAGCATGCGGGCCCGGGGTCGGATTTTAGAATTTCTTCAAGAATGGTGAATTTACTAAATGAGTAGGAGAATTTCCATACTTTGAGCATAATTTAATGAATTTGTATAACTTTTTGCTAGTTTCGAGTCCTCGGGTGTAGAGTTCGGAGTTTCAGGCGCGTTCTTGGTCCGGGGAGTGAATTCGACAAGAGGTGAGTCTCCTTTCTAACCTTGTAAGAGGAAGTTGTCCCCATAGATGATTATAAATGGTGGTTTTGTCTTTATTTGCGGGGGCTGCGTATGTACGAAGTGAAGAGAGTCCGTGCGCAGCTACTATTTTGCCTTGTCGGGTAGTTTAGGACTCATAAGCATGCTTTATGTGTTGTATCTGTGATCTTGTATATGGATTAAGTAGCCTAATGTCCTCGAATCCCACATGTGAAGGACTAAGAGGTTATGTTTGAAGTTGATATCTCTAAAATTCTCACACTGTTAGTATGTTCCCCGCTAAATTATCTGGAAATCTCCTGCTAACCATGAATTTATATGGGAACCCGAGTCACATGGATGATTCGCGAGCGGGGTAGCCCTAACATTATATTAACCCGATGGTATTATATTAACCGTGTCGCATGTTAGATTCTCGAGCGGGGTAGATAGATGCATCTATGGTTTAGGCCGTTCGACCCTCGACAATGCACATTTACTTTTCACATCGTAAGGACCGTACGCTTATAGCCTGTTATATGCTTTGGTAATTTGTGAGAAGCTCTGTCATTGCAACTGTTGATTTCATGATAAGAATGAAGGTTAAATAGCTTGTATGCCATGGAAAAAGTATGGCGCGAGGGTACTAGTGATTATTATTTGATGTTCATTTCCTTATTACTGTTCATTACTGCTACTACTGGTTAGCCTGTACTCATTCTACATTGTCTGACCCTAGTAAGTATCACGTCGACCTCTCGTCACTACTTCTTCGAGGTTAGGCGGGATACTCACTGGGTACATATCCGTTTATGTACTCATACTACACTTCTGTACATAATTGTACAGGTTTTGAGGCTGGAGCATCTGGTTATCCGACCGGAGCTTGACATATATTCTGGACCTGACTCCACGGTGAGCTGCCTCCCTGTGGGCGATTCTTAGCTGTGCTATGGAGTTATATTTTGTTTATTTCTGTCTACATCCTATCAGACAACAGTACAACTTGTATCATCTTTTGTATATTCTATTATGTGCATGGTAGGTTACACATCAATTTTGGTGGTGTTTGGAACAACTCTAGGCACGTTCGAGGACGAACGTATGTTTAAGTGGGGGAGAATGTAACGACCCGGTCGGTCGTTACGTAGAACTTGCATTAAAAATTACTGTTATTGACTTGTCATAGGTTAGTTATACTGTTATTGATGTGTTAGAGTTGGTAGGCTTGAAATCGGAATGGTTGTAGTGAGAGTTTAGTCGCTTAGTCTTAAAAATAGCCTTAAAATGGAAAAAGTCTACTGAGGGTTGACTTATTGGTAAACGACCTCGAAATGCAGATTTTTTAGCTCGGATAGCGTCGTTAGGTGATTTGGGACTTAGGAGTGTGTTCGGAATATTTTTGTGATGACCGGTGTAGAATTAGGCTTGAATTGGCGAAAGTTAGTTTTTGGTAATTTTCGGTCGGCAGTAGAAATTAGGGTATCGAGGTCGGAATGGAATTCCGGAAGTTGGAACAGGTTCGCAATGTCATTTTTGATATGTCTGGAAAATTTCAGGTCAATCGGAGTTGTTTTGGATAGTTTCGACATCGTTGGAGGATTTTAGAAATTTCAAAGTTCTTAGGCTTGAATCCGGCGTGATTTTGGTGTTTTGATGTTATTTTTAGTGTTTTGAGAGTGCAACTAAGTTTGAATAATCAATTCTGATGTGTTGGTAACTTTGGTTGGGCTCCCGAGGGGCTCGGGATTGATTTCGAGTGGTTAACGGGCATTTTCGGGCCTTAGAGAATTGCTGGTTTTCTGGTTTTTGTGCAACAGGAAATCCTTCACTACGATCCCGTGAGGAGAGACGCGATCGCGTAGTTCAAATTGAGAGGGGCATAATTTTGCTCTCTGCGATCGCATAAGTGTGTTCGTGATCGTAGAGGTTGAGCAGTGCGATCGCTTGGAGCATGTTGCGGTCGCATAGTGTAAATGAGGGGGCGCGTGAGCGGGTCAGTTGGTCATCGCGATCGCGTGAATAGGGGTGCGATCGCAGTGGGCCGGAGATTTGAGCTCCGCGATCGCGATGAATAAAGAACTGGGCAGTATTTAAACAAACTCTCCGCGACCATTAGACCTTTTAACATCATTTTTGAACGGGAAAAGAGCTTGGAGGCGATTTTGAAGAGGGAAAATCAGTGTTCTTTGTTGAGGTAAGTATTTTGGACCCTAAAACTCGATTATAGGTGATTAAGGAACATAATATCAATGTTTAATTCATGAAAATCAGTAGAAAAATGTGGAGTTAGGGCTTTAGATTTTGAGACCTTTAGGGATTGATTTGAGGGGTCAAACGAACTCCGATTTTAGCGTTCTTTATATGTACGGACTCGTGAGATGATGAAGAAAAATTTTGTATAAAAAATTCTGAAATCCTCCAACGATGCCGAAACTATCCAAAACAACTCTGATTGACCTGAAATTTTTCTGACATATAAAAAATGACATTACGAACCTGTTCCAACTTCCAGAATTCCATTCCGACCCCGATACCCTAATTTCTACTGCCGACCGAAAATTACCAAAAACTAACTTTCGCCAATTCAAGCCTAATTCTACACCGGTCATCACAAAAATATTCCGAACACACTCCTAAGTCCCAAATCACCTAACGACGCTATCCGAGCTAAAAAAATCCGCATTTCGAGGTCGTTTACCAATAAGTCAACCCTCAGTCGACTTTTCCCATTTTAAGGCTATTTTTAAGACTAAGCGACTAAACTGTCACTACAACCATTCCGATTTCAAGCCTACCAACTCTAACACATCAATAGCAGTATAACCAACCTATGACAAGTCAATAACAATAATTTTTAGTGCAAGTTCTACGTAACGACCGACTTGTCACGTACCAACTTGTCACGTGTAACGACCAACTTGTCACGTATAACGACCGACTCTCACTGCAAGTTCGGGACGCGGGACCGGGGGTCGGGTTTTGACTAATTTATGGTTTTGAGCTAAATTTGATATTTTTCAATTGGAATTCATTCCTTAAGCATAAATGGATGATAAAAATCTGAACTTGGTAGATTTAGAGCACTCAGAGGCCGGATTTAGAGGCAAAGGCACTGCAGAATAGTCTTTTAGCCGGTTTTGAAGTAAGTAACGTTTCCAAACTTGGTTCTGAGGGTTCGAAACCCCGAGCTAAATGATTTATGACTACTGTTGAGGTGACGCACATGCCAAGTGACGGGCGTGCGGGCGTGCACCGAGTAATTGTGGCCTGGCTTATCCCATGGTACCGCTTAGTGATTATTCCATGATGAAATCTATGCTTATATTAATGTGGTATTATGAACATGTTATAAATCATGTTAAGTATAAGTGCTAGGCTTCACGCCGAAAATGCTGAGACCCGAGTGGTCGTATATTACTGTCTCATTTTGTGATTATTTGATGTCATATACTCAGTCATGTTATAGCATATCACTTTATATCTCAGTCTCAATATTGTTAATTACATGCATACTTATCATTGTTTCGGGCTGATGGAGGCATTTGTGATCCATGTGAGTGAGACTGAAGAGTAATGACTGAGTGAGGCCGAGAGCCTGTTATTGAGACAGTTATGAGAATGGACTGCACACTGCAGCGATATTTAAATCATGCCTTCGTTGGCTTGATATGGCGCTTGGGCCACTAGGGCCCCTCCGGAGTCTTTACACCCCCAGTGAGCGCATTGATGATGAGGGATGGATCTTCCCTGGGCATGGATCTTGTCTGAAGCTGATGTTATGTGAGGGATGGATCTTCTCTGGGCATGGATCTTGTCCGAAGCTGATGTTAGGTGAGGGATGGATCTTCCCTTGATATGGATATTGTCCGAGTATTGCATTCCGGAGATGGATCTTCTCCGTGGGGGCTGGACTGGCCTTTCTTTTTCCTCAGTACGGAGTGACTATGGTCACCGGTGTTTATGCATATTCCGGGATGGAACTTCCCTGGGCCTGAGAGCCATATATAGTACTGAGTGGACTTCTGTGGGAGAGTTGTGAGCACTACGTGCATTTTCACACTGTGACATGTTGGCATGTAAAACATATGGAGGTATATCTAGTATATTCTGTTGTTATTTTCTGATAAACTGTGAACATGCCTAAATTTTGTACGCTAATGATTTAATTATTGAGCTTTAGTCCGTCACTACCTCTCAGCCCATAGTTTGAGTTCGTTACTTCTGAGCTGGTGTACTCACGTTACCCCCTGCACCTCGTGTGCAAATCCAGATACACCGAGACCCAGTAGTGGATATTGAGCAGCTGTCAGAGTTTTCATTGGGGTTGTCGAGGTAGCAGCTGGCGATCGCGACCTCGTCTTCTCTTCCTTATTCCACCTTTGCACTTATTATGAGACTATGTTGTCTATTTCTTCATTTTTATATATATAGCAGCTCATGACTGAGTGACACCGGATCCGGGGTTGGAGGTTTAAATTTAGTTTTTCAAATATTATTTTTAAAACTTCAGATTCTTAGTATTATCAATAAATTCGTTTAAAATCGTATTTTTACTGGAAATTGAATTTAGCTTAGTTAAAAAGGCCGGCTTGCCTGGTTCCACGATAGGCGCCATCACGACTCGAAAGTTGGGTCGCGACACCTACACCACCATTCCAGCCGCCGACCCCTTCTCTCCTTCAACCCTAATTCCCCTAACCATCACAACCGTCAAACTCCCCCCCTATTCACCACCAAATCAACCATCGCCCTCAGACTTAACTCTAGAGCCACACGACCCCTTCACAAAAACTCACATCCGTCGGATATCATCACCAGTCCGCCACAAACTTCCGCCTTCGTCAACCGCTTCAACTGTCGCCGGGAACATTCCCTTCTCTATTGTACTCTCATTTACCTATTTCGTCTCCATCTTCACAATATCACTTCACCATACCATCATTTTCGCCATTGCTCGCAGTAGTATTCTGTAATGGGAGGCCACGACGAGCATCACAAAGGAAGCAATGTAGGATATATTAGAGTTTTTAGTTTTCCTTTCTCTTATTTTTCTTTCATTAGATGGGGAGGACCTCGAGCCTCTTGTGTGTTTATTTTATTTCTGTGTGTTTTTGCCTCAATTAGAATATTCTTTTAAAGCCAACTAGATCGAGTACGCAACCCAAGTCAAATGAACCTCTTACATAGAACTCTGATGCAGACTTAATTTTGGAGTCCAAAGTGTTGTAAAAGGAAAAATTATTTCTAAAAAAAATGGTGACCTGACACACCGAAACCAAATGTCAGCAGCTCTGAAAAATTCTTTTAAACACAATTCTTTGTCACTTTTCTAATTGAAAACCTTTGTGAACTTCACAAAATCTTTTTATTTATTTTTAAGAGGGATTAGTAAGGTTGTGAAAAAAAGGGGTGTGACATAGCCAAGTAGTATTACCTTTTATAAATACATATTATATAGTATATTAAATATTTCTAGTGAAACTTATTTATTTTTCTTCCTTAATTCTTATCAAAAGAGAAGTAGTGATCGAAACAATTTTCCAAAACTCCGGGGGCATAAATGCAATAAGAGTTAAACTAAAGGGGGTCCATGTACAAATTCATCTACTTAGCGCCATTTTCATCTCAATTTTCAAAAAACTACGAATTGCTAAAAAAAAAGGCGGGTTAGGGCTTCGAATTGTTCAGTAACTTTTTGGGTTTTCAATTTCAGCAAGCTTTCCAGTGATTCAGAGCCCAATTTATCAGACATTTCATTTTTTATGGCAAATTACTATGACATTGATGATATATTAGCTGAAGAAGAGGTAAATTCATAGATCTTGAATTTTAATTTTTTATGTTTTTTAAAGTAAAAAATGATTCTATTAAGCTATTTGTGTAAAAATATTTATGGGGTTTGATAATCTTTTTGGAATTCAGCTTGTTCCA
Organism: Nicotiana knightiana; assembly: GCA_005239525.1. Taxonomy (NCBI): domain Eukaryota; kingdom Viridiplantae; phylum Streptophyta; class Magnoliopsida; order Solanales; family Solanaceae; genus Nicotiana; species Nicotiana knightiana. The sequence continues at coordinate 6,329 of ML435297.1, read as the reverse complement.
GCTGTGTTCTTGCAAACAGCTAATGAAGTTGGGATTTTTGACTGTGCTGATGACACTAACAAGGTAAATTTCTGCGGGAATTTTATGTTGAATCGATTTTATTTTTCGTGTTTAAGTTATATACACTGATGTTGTGATGATTTATTTATATCATTAGTGTAACATATTATAACATGTAACTTATCATTTATTCTAGGTTATGCATATTAAATAAATAGTTATATGTTACTATTACCTTTTAAAAGAAGGGGCAGATCTACCACATAACTTATGGGTTCACTGAACTCAATAACTTTTGATTAGACCTTGTATATGAATTAAGAAATTTACCAAATATCTATAGATATTTGACTGTGAACCCAATTTTTATAGTATATTAACTTGAGATTGATGTAGTTAGGAACCCATAAACTCCAAACCCTGGAGTCTCTGTTTAAATGACCTGATTGTGCAAATATATTTTACTCTTTCAAGGGTCGTTTAATATGAGGTATAAGAAGGTATAGTGCAAATTTAATACCAACTTAATACTTTGTTTGGTTAGTAAACCTGGTATAAGTTATTCCGAGATTAAAATTAGTACCGGGATAACTTATACCTTGTAGAATGGAGTAATTAGTGGCGGGATAGCTTATACCTTCTTCTTAGAAATTATGCAATTGTTGATTTTTAATACAACATACCAAACAGTGGATAAAAAACAATACCAGGATAACTATTCCCAGCATAACTTATCCCGGAATAAGCCGTATTCAAACCAAACGACCCCTCATTATATAGAAATTTTCATGACCAAATTTTGATGGTTATTTTTCCCTTCAAATACAGGTGGAAGCTGGTACACAAGTAGAAATGCCCTTTTGGCTTGCCCAGGAGTTATATGTGAGACAGGCGGTGTCGATCAAAGTTCCTCCATATTTTGACACGAAGTAAAGTTCTTAATGTTTCTCATCATGGTTTCATGTTTATGTTTATTTGAAACACGAGTGGAATTAGTTAAATATGCAAAAACTGGAAGTTAATGGAAGAGATGTTGGATATTTATGGACACTTGGTCTTACTTGTGCCGACATCAATTTGTTTTCTTTAAAAATCAGTTAAAAAATTGTAGATTGGTTGATGTTCTCTTCAGACTGATGACAATCTGCTATATTCAGACTCCTTGATGTGCTGTCTAACACTTGCCGTATCTCATATGATAATTCACACCAGTAATTTTTTTATAGATCAATAATAGATCCAAGTTCCAGCATTTGAAAATTTCCACCCATCTGTTTCTTGTATGTTAATTTACCAGAGCCAAAACGAGGAATGAGATAGGAGCTGATGCAGCACATGTGGATCTAAGAAGTTTATGCCCCTACTTTTATAATTTTGGATGCAAGATAGTGCGCCTGTGAGTTCTTCTTGTCTTTATTCCTTTCTGCCTGCACCTATTATATTACCTTGCACCTGTTTCTTCTTTTGCAAAACCTCCCAGAACCCCAAGTAGGGGAAGGTGATGTAGATTTATTGATCTTATATTGCAATAGTGACCAATTAATGTGAGAAATGATTGTGCTCATGTTAAAAAGGAGTGGATCAGAACGCTGCCAGGGAAGAGAGCTTCTAATAGAAACTGATGCAGCTCATATTACTTTATGTGAAGCATGGCGTTTTACCCTGAAACTCGTGCAGTTCATGGTACTTTATGTTAAGCACTCTACTTGAACATTTATAGTGCCCATAGTTGAGCCAAAGTGCTGCTGGAAGAACTTAATATAATCTGAATAGTGCCGAGAGGTAATAGTTTTCACATTAGCCGAGTTATGGGAAGTGGTGATTGGTGGTGGATATTGAGGAAACAATGCTACATTTAGAGCATAAATATGACCTTGATGACTTTACAACGTCATCTCTTAGATGCTCCCCCATTTCAATGTTGTTTGTCTTTTCTTTCTTTTTCCCCCCTACTATGTGAGCCCATAGAAAAACATAGAAGAGAAGGTCAAACAGTCCAACAATGCTATGCAAATGTTAGCTGATGGAGCTCTTGTTAGTCCTTACAAGATATGGTGATACCCTCTGACACGGTGCTCACAGTCTTGCTGATTCTGCATAGGTAGTCATGAAAGATGGCATTATCCCAATGAATTCAAGAGTTTTTGGGTAGACTACGGTACAGAGTGGTTTTCTGTTGGAAATTTTATGCGAATAAAATGTTCCTGTTAAAAGCAGAAAAGGACATTCTTGGGGTTAGGTATTTAAACTTAGGAGTGTGCTTCGTGGTTGGTTTTATCCTTTGTAGATGAAAATGCCGGAAACACAAAATATTAGTATTGAGCAGAGTTGAAACGGGCCTTTCTTTTGGTTACACTTGTGCAAAATCAGGACCTAATATGGAAGGGAAACCCAAAGTCGTTCTTCCCCCAGTTTGATTATGAGCTGTCTTTTGCAGAAATTATAAAGATATCGGTTCATTCTGTGGCACAATCTGTATATGGTAGTGCAAGTTCTTAGCTACTTTTGATTTGATAGCGAACCAGTAATCAATAGTCTTAACTATTCCCAGTTCTCTTTTGCTACATTAATAAATGATGTGGTTGGTATGCATCTTTCATCTTCAAATTCTGGTACTTTTGAGTGTATCTAGAAGTACATTTGCAGCTCTTGTTGCCTAAAGTTTGTTGTTTCTCCTTATTTTCTTTCCTTCAAACCTAGATGCTAATTTGATGTTTCTTCAGGCCGACATTACCTTATATTTTATGTCTTTCTTATTGGACAGGATTGGTGAGAAAACAATCGGGCCTCTACTTCTGGTTGCATTTCGAACAAGATACAGAGAAGTCCTCATCAAAGCTCATACTGCAGCATCAATTGTGGCTCCCAAGCACTTGACTCTTCTCACAAAAGAAGAGACTAAACGTGAGAAAACTCTTCTAACCTTTTGATTCTTATCTAGATAACCCCCCCTTTTCCCAAATAAAGAAAAAGAAAACAAAATTAAATGTCTTCTGAGTAGTGGCGCTTACACAGTTCATTTGAGAATCTCATTGGAAAAGTTTCTTTGAAGTTCCGGACAACAAAGATGTGATTGAATCGTCGTGCTTAAAAGCTTTCCTCCCAAAAATGTGCTGTTTTTTTAATCTGGAAAACAGTCTGACATTGCTTTTACGGGGCCAGAAGACTTTTGTTCTGTTAAAATAACTTCTTTTAAGAACACCACCAAGCAAACACTTTAGTGTCGAAAAAGTTTCTGATCCAAATACTTGTAAGATTCATTACTAATTTTCTGGTTTTCGTTCACGGCGAAGTGTATGAAGCTGGTCAGTCGTCAACAGCAGCATTTAAGAAGTGGCGAATGGGCGGTCCTAGATTGCAGAAAGCTTCTGTACTTGGAAGAAAGAGGAAACCAGTTGAATGAGTTTTGGTACTTGAAAAGATATGATCATTCCTACTAAGATGTGAAGATGTAGTATCTATTTGGCTATTCTATGAAATTTACTTCTCTTTCAGGTGTTTTGTAAAATTTCTGATCTGAAGACTGGCTGATGAGGCTAATATGGCCATTTTTACTAGTTCAAACTTTTTATTTTTATTTTTTATTCATACTCTTTTCCCATCAAACTCATTCAAGAAAATGGAATAACTTTTTTCTTCTTTTTACTAACATGAAAGGAAACGATATGCTAGGCTACCTGCAACAAAGAGCAGAGTCTCCAAAAAAAAGAAAAAGCAGAGTCTCCAATAAATAATTATAAAAGGAAATAGATATACAGTCAAATGTCTCGATAACAATGTCGTTATTGTGAAAGAAGTACGGGCACAATTTTTTTTTTTAAATTTGTTAAACTTGAACATTCAAAAAAAAATTTACTTTAATCCACGTCTAGAGTTGACTCCCTGTCACGACCTGAATTTCCCACCGTGGGAACCGTGATGGCGCCTAACATTGAACCCGCTAGGCAAGTCAACGTTACTGGTTATTCTATGTTATTCCTTTATTTTTTAGCAACTAGATAGTGACATACAAGATCAACGGAAATAAAAGTGCGGAAGAAATAAAATCTAACAACCTTGTTAAATATTATCACAAAACCCATAATAACAACCCCAGAACTTGGTGTCACACTTTCACGGACTATCTACGAATACTACAAATAAGGGGTTTGAACAAAAATAAATACATCTGTTTCTGGAATATCTAGAACAAAATACAAATGAAATAGGAGGGGACGCCAAGGCCTGCGGACGCCGGCAAGACTACCTCGGTGTCTCTGACTGGACTGAAGGCAGCCTCCTAGCTCTAATGTCCAAAGGGTCCTGTACCGGGATCTGCACAACAAAAGATGTGTAGGTGTAGCATCAGTACAACCGACCCCATGTACTGAGTAAGTGTCGAGCCTAACCTCGGCGAAGTCACGACAATCAAGACAACCTGTACAATTTAATAATATTCGGAAGAAATAATAACAACAAGAATAACCAGTTAAGTACAAGGGAAAAGGGGAAACATGCTAGGGGAAAGCATTATCAGATAACATAAATAATGAAATAAGACAACAATTCAATTATCTAAGTAACAACAGGAAATAACAATCACAGAGAAAACAGTGCACGACATCACCCTTCGTGCTTTTACTCTCATCCTCACCAAATAATAAATAGAAACGATACGGCATCACCCTTCGTGCTTTTAATATCATAACATGGCACGAAATCACCCTTCGTGCTTTTACACTCTCATCCTCACAATAATCAATACACGGCATCACCCTTCGGGCTTTACACTCTTCCTCACCCAAACAATATCAATAGCAGAAGTTTGGCAAGGAAAAATCAACAATATGAACCATAAATCATAACATCCCGGCGAGGGAGCAACAGTAAAAATATCACTATCTCGGCAAGGGACAGAACTATAACCAATCTCGTTCAAGTACATATCTTTACATAAGATTTCTTAACCGATCAAATACTCAACAATATCCACTACCAAGAATTTCCACCGAATGAACAACCACTAAAGTGAAATTCAAGCTATAACACAGTAAATATCAATGAAAATCACATAATCCATAATTTCCGACTCACGGGCGTGCTTGAAACCAACGTATAAGTACTCATCACTTCACTTATACGTTGAACATGGTATAAACACATAGCAAATAAGACTCAACACCTATTCCCTCAAGCTAAAGTTAGGCCAAACACTTAACTCGACTTCCACGACCAAAATCAAGCTTCAATCACCGCTTTTCCTTTTGAACTCGACTCCAAATCGGTTGTATCTAGACATAATTGACTCAATAACATCAATAAACGCTAAATAATTCAATTCCAATACTTAATTACAGATTTCCTATCATTCTTCCCAAAAAGTCAAAAATCGACCCCGGGCCCGCTTGGTCAAAACACGAGGTTCAGACCAAAACCCGATCACCCATTCACCCACGAGCCCGAATATGTAATTAGTTTTGAAATACGACCCTAAAACGAGGTCTAAATTCCAATTATACAAAAAGCCCTAACTCTACCCAAATCCCTAATTTTCTACCCTTAAGAACATGATTTAGGCCTAAAAATCTAATGGGTGTTAATGGAAATGGAAGAAAATGTGTCTAAGAGTACATACCTATGAGTTTGCAGTGAAGTTCCCTTTCAAAAATACCCGAAGCAATACCCGCTCCCCAGCCATGAATGCCAAATCACGAACTCTGCGGTCGGCATAACTCTTCTGCCTGGATNCTAATGGCAATAACTGATCCCAAGAGCCTCCAAAGTCAATGACACATGCTCGTAGCATATCCTCCAAAATCTGAATAGTACGCTCGGACTGTCCGTTCGTCTGAGGATGAAATGCTGTTCTCAACTCAACCCTCGTGCCCAACTCACGCTGAACTGCCCTCCAGAAATACGAAATAAACTGCGTACCTCGGTCAGAAATAATAGACACGGGCACACCATGAAGGCGAACAATCTCCCTAATATAGATCTCTGCCAATCTCTCCGAAGAATAAGAAACTGCCACCGGAATGAAATGCTGTGACTTGGTCAGCCTATCCACAATGACCCATATTGCATCGAACTTCCTCTGAGTCCGTGGGAGCCTAACTACGAAATCCATGGTGATACGCTCCCACTTCTACTCGGGAATCTTAATCTGCTGCATCAAACCACCGGATCTCTGGTGCTCGTACTTAACCTGCTGACATTTCAAGCACCGTGCTACATATGCCACAATATCTTTCTTCATCCTCTGCCACCAATAATGTTCCCGCAAATCCTGGTACATCTTTGTGGCGCCCGGATGAATGGAATACCGGGAACTATGGGCCTCCTACAATATC
>ML435290.1:0-28510 GCA_005239525.1 Nicotiana knightiana | reverse complement strand
CCCAACATTGTACCTGTGCCAAAGAAGGACGGGAAGGTCAGAGTCTGCGTCGACTATCGGGATCTCAACCGGGCCTGTCCGAAAGAAGACTTCCCCTTGCCAAATATACACATTCTGATTGATAACTGCGCCAAGCATGAATTGCAGTCCTTTGTGGATTGCTTCGCAGGTTATCACCATATTTGGATGGATGAGGAAGATGCTGAGAAAATGGAGTTCATTACACCATGGGGGTTGTATTATTACAAGATGATGTCATTCGGTCTAAAGAATGTAGGGGCCACCTACATGAGGGCCATGACCACCATATTCCATGACATGATTCACAAGGAGATCGAGGTGTACGTGGATGATGTCATTATCAAATCAAAGAAAGTTACTGATCACATGGAGAATTTGGGGAAGTTCTTCAATAGAATGCGAAAATACAATCTGAAACTAAACCCCGCGAAGTGCGCATTCGGGGTTCCTGCTGGGAAGTTTCTAGGATTTATTGTGAGCCGCCGGGGAATAGAATTGGATTCTTCCAAGGTCAAATCCATTCAAGAACTACCACCGCCAAGGAATAAGAAAGATGTGACGAGTTTCCTAGGGAGACTTAATTACATCAGCCGATTTATAGCACAATCTACAGTCATCTGTGAGCCAACCTTTAAGATGCTAAAGAAGGACGCTGCGACCGAGTGGACTGATGATTGTCAAAAGGCTTTCGACAGAATCAAGGAATATTTGTCAACACCACCAGTCCTAGTACCGCCCGAGCCAGGCAGACCATTACTACTCTATCTTGCAGTATTAGATGGAGCTTTCGGCTGCGTTCTGGGGCAACACGATGGTACATCAGGTACAAGGAGAATCGGCAACAAATAATTCCAAGATACTGACGTATCTGCACCACGTACAGGAGTTAAGAAAGAGGTTCACAAATATAGAGTTCTGGCACGTCCCTAGAATCCAGAATGAGTTCGCCGACGCATTAGCTACTTTGTCCTCAATGATCCAGCATCCGGACAAGAATTTCATTGACCCTATTCCCATTAAGATCCATAATCAGCCAGCTTACTGTGCCCATATCGAACAAGAAGCAGACGGAAATCCTTGGTTTCATGACATCGATAAGTACTTGGAAAAAGAAGAATACCCCGAGCTTGCAAATTCCACTCAGAAACGCACACTTTAGAGATTGTCCAACAATTTTTTCCACAGCGGAGGAATCCTGTATAGGAGGACTCCCGATTTGGGGTTATTAAGGTGTGTTGATGCAAAAGAAGCATCAAAATTGCCGAAAGAAATTCATGCAGAGACATGTGGTCCACATATGAACGGTTTTGTTCTAGCAAAGAAGATACTCCGAGCTGGTTACCTTTGGATGACTATGGAAACGGACTACATCCAGTATGTTCAGAAACTCCACCGCTGCCAGATACATGGGGATATGATAAAGGTGACTCCAAGTGAGCTCAATGCAACCAGCTCACCATCATCATTCGCCGCTTGGGGTATGGACGTTATTGGACAAATTGAGCCTGCCGCTTCCAATGGCCACAGGTTCATTTTGGTCACCATTGACTACTTCACTAAATGGGTCGAAGCAGCCTCCTACAAAGCAGTTACTAAGAAAGTCATGGCCGACTTTGTCCGCGGCCGCATTGTTTGTCAGTTCGGAGTTCCAGAGTCAATCATCACCGACAATGGTTCTAATCTCAACAGTGACTTGATGAAAGCTATGTGTGAAACTTACAAGATCAAACACAAGAATTCCACAACGTACAGACCTCAGATGAATGGAGTCGTAGAGGCCGCTAACAAAAACATCAAGAAGATACTAAGAAAGATGATAAAAAGGCACAAGCAATGGAATGAAAAGTTATCATTCGCTTTACTGGGATACTGCACCACTGTCCGCACATCAACAGGGGCAACTCCCTATATGCTAGTTTATGGTACAGAGGCAGTAATTCCTGCCGAAGTGGTGATTCCATCTCTAAGAATTATACAGGAAGCTGAGCTCAGTGATGCAGAATGAGTAAGAAGTCGTTATGAGCAACTGGCCCTCATAGACGGGAAGAGAATGAATGCAGTATTTCATGGTCAACTATATCAGAACAGAATGGCCAGGTCCTTCAACAAGAAAGTCAAGCCGATACGATTCACACCAAGGCAGCTGGTGTTAAAGAAAATATTTCCACATCAAGATGAAGCCAAGGGGAAGTTCTCTCCCAACTGGAAAGGTCCGTACATGGTTCATAAAGTGCTGACAGGAGGAGCACTCATACTTGTGGAAATAGACGGAGAAGTTTGGCCGAAACCAATCAATTCAGATGCAGTCAAGCGCTACTATGTGTAATCTTTATGCTTTCTCAATGATGTAATTTGAACTACGCCTGACCTAATTCCCGTTTAAGAGGGTATACGTAGGCAATCCTATGGGTTCGGCCACAATTCAACAAAAATCTATGTTTTCCCCCAATTGGAAACTGGGGCAGAATTTTGAGGAGGACCCTCAAAATTCCGAAGCAAGTTCAGCCAGTCGCCGCGCGAGCAACAGTCAGAGGCATCCACCCAGCAAACTAGTGCAGAATTTTGAGGAGGACCCTCAAAATTCCGCAGCATGAGAGGTTGCAATGTCTCGGGCCGTGTCATGTCGTTGGTTCATCTAAAACTATTTTAGATTATATATTATATTTTTACAAAATCATGTATATTTATTTTTGAAACAGCTTGTTTAGAAAACGCTACCTCAACGACACAGACAGTATCATCATGATCAAGAAAACGAGCCAAGTAGGGCTAGGAGGAATGCGAACTAACCTTTCCCCTTTACAAAACTCACGATCTTTCTTTGGATGCAGGCACAAAATTGCCAAAAGCCCTAAAATATATTATCCGCTCCAAGGATAGACATCGCTCCTCAAACTCATCACGCCAACACTTATTATCAGCACAAACAATGCTTCATTATCACAATGCTCTACGGCAATTTAACACCAGCTAAGAATTTCTGTCTTCCTTCCTTAAATATTGCATAAGGCTACCTTTCTACCTTCCGAGGTTAAACGCTACCTCCATCTGCATTCGCATATTGCATAAGGCTACCTTTCTGCCTTTCGAGGTTAAACGCTACCTCCATCTACATTTGCATATTGCATAAGGCTACCATTCTGCCTTCCAAGACTAAACTCTACCTCCATCTGCATTCGCATATTGCATGAGACTACCATTATGTCTTCCGAGACTAAACGTTGTCTCCATCTGCATTCGCATATTGCATAAGGCTACCTTTCTGCCTTCCGAGACTAAACGTTGTCTCCATCTGCATTTGCATATTGCATAAGGCTACCTTTCTGCCTTCCGTGGCTATGCACTGCCTCCTGTTTACTTTTCAAAGAAATCACTGTCTCTATAATTATTTACTTCACTTCATTTCGGGCTAAGCTCTGCCCTTTTTAAATTTGCAAGACTAAGCTTTGGCTTGTAAACATCATACTACTGCATTTTCATGGGCTGAAATATTGCCAACCTATCCAAAGGCGTCATCGTTTGGAGGCACCATCTTCATGGCCCGAGAACACCATGTCATGGCCTAAGGATCTCTTTTATCAGTTTGCATATCATTATTCAAAGGCATCATGGTTAGGAGGCATCATCTTCATGGCCCGAGGACATCATTTCATTGCCCGTGAATCCCGTATCAAGCGATTCATGGCCCAGGACATCATGGTCTAAGGACGTCATCCTCAACTGTCCGAAGACAACATTCATGGTCCATTGGGAATTTGCATCATGTTTAAATTACGTACGATATATGCTTGTTATTCATTTGCAGGCAATCCGCCTAGAAACAACCATCCAGGAAGGAGCGGTTCCGCTTCAGTTCTCCTAACTATCTCATAAGCCCTTGATCACCCAACCCTGCACTTTGCGTCCGTCCTTGTGAAACTTCATTGGTATACTTCGTTGATGGCTCCTGAACTACATACGACCTGATTCCTGTAAAACTAGGGATATGTAGGCAGCTCAGAAACCAGGGTGCGGCCCAAAGTCTTTCGAACCATTTCTACTCGGTCAAAAATTGGCCATCATATCTTTACCCGACAACTCTTTCATCTTTCCCGGGTAAAAAGGGGCCGATGTTGATACCCAATTTTTCCTCAAACAATTTTTTAAATTTGCATATATACCTCAAAATCACTTTTCATAATAATTAGCATTTTTTTCATAATTTTACATATTTATTTTCCTATTTATTTAGTGTTTTATATTTAATAACTATTCATAAATTGCATTACAAGTAATTTCAGATTAGTTCTTAGCTCAATATACCATTCTATTCCTGTCAGGATTTAATTCTTTCATAAATTAGCCAATTTTGGCATTATTTAATTATAATTACAGCAATTTCACAATTATAGCCTAATCGTATATTTTATACCATTTTAGTCACTGATTAGCCATTTTATATTTCTTATATTAGCTAATTAACTTAATGGTGCTTATTTAACCTCAATTTCATTTTTTTGTATAATTATTGGTTGTTTTATTAATTATTTATCTAATTTTAAAGGGTATTTAACAGCTAGCCCCTTTTATTTAAATTATAGCCTAAAATCAACCCAACCCACCAGATTATAATAACCCAATTCACCTACCCAGCCCAAACCAATTTCTACTCGGCCCAACCTCGGATCAATCGGAGCCGTTGATCAAATTAGATCAACAGCCCAGATTGCACTTACCATAACTAAACCATACTACCCCCCTCCGACCCCTCATTCTCTCACGACCCTTCATCTCTCTACTCTCATCTCTATCTCTCTCTAATCTATTATGTAGGCTTCCGTCCCTTCAGTTCCAATGAACTCCTTCATCTTCTCCGGTCACCCCTTTGCCGGAGACCTTGAAGCCTTCGTCCTCTAACCTCTCATGGCTCTCCTATGCTGGTGATGTCCTCCCTAAGTCCCTCAAAGGGCGAGAACCCGTCTTCTTACACTCGTGGTGTTCCTGTCTACTTCAAGCCTCCAAAGCTTGATTCCGAGTAGGGTTTATGACCTTGAGGATCCAGCCAGTGTTGTTCGAGGTATTTCTCATCTTCTCTGAGGTTTTTTGTAAAACCCTAACTCTTAAAACTTTCCGATTCTTTTAGATCTATGATAGATCTGTGTATGTTTTGAGCTATTTCGTTGTTTTTCTCAAAGATTCTCCGATTTCCTCTAAAAAAGGTTTTCCGTTTTCAAACTAGGGTTTCATGACCCCCTCTTTAACGATTTTTCCATAACTTTTCAGTATTATCCTAAGGTCTCTATTTCGTTTTAATGATTCATTCAAGTTTATCTATCTTATATGAGTTGTTGTGTTGAAATCCCTAATTTCTCGTCCTAAACCCTATGTTCCTGATTTGTCTTTGATAATATGTTTGCATATGTGTTTGCGTTTTATGAGCTTTATGATTCACTGATATTTTACCCTATGTTATTCGTCTATGTCTTTTATTTTTCTTGCTTTCCCGTCTATCTCACTATTCACTCTATAATTCATATTAATTCCTAGTTTCGTATGATTTCACTACTAGGGTTTCTGACTTCTTGCATGTTATCTATTCAATTCATGTTAATCTCCTTTAATTGATGTTATTCCTGTTCGAATCCATGATTCTCTGTAATTTGACTTTTTTAGTGTTCCTGATTTATTATTTGAATCCCTGATTACTTGTGATTTGAAAACCTTACTGATTTCTTATGGGATACTCTTACTAATTTCCGACCTTTAGCTTGTTTCTTACCTTGTTACCTGGTTAATTTACTGTTAATTGATCCCTATTTCCTTAATTAGAATCTGATTAACCTAGTCTCAATTGCATATTTGTACTAGGTTGAGATTGTTTCCTTATATGTTATATGCATGGGAACTTTCCTTATTTTGTTATTTGCCTACTAGGCGTTTGAATTTAACCCCTTCAATTAAGGGATACCTATGCTGATTTTACACTGTTTGAATATTCCTATAAACTATATATGGTGTCTTTCCTTATTTGTTACTCACTGTTTGAATAACTCCCTTAATCATTGAAGTACTTGAGATGATTTCACTCTAATTGATACTAAGTTCCATAATTGTTGATTGATTCTGATTTTTACCTTACTTTTCACCCAGCTTTCAAAACTACATATATTCATACTTTTTCTCTCATTACACACGAACTGATATGTTCAAAATCTCTCCCTCACAATTAAAAGACTCTCTGCTCTCTCTTCTGTGCTAACTACTACTATTCTAAGTTAGCCGGTTGCAAGCCAAGGCTAACCATTGTGCATCTCCTACTTTCCTGTTTGTGTTACTACTTTCTTCACTTCACTAGTATGTTCTAATTTAGATTTCAATTCTCAAACCAACATGTTTCTACTAATGTTGTAATTCAGTATGCTCCCAATTTATTTTACTTATTATTCAGCATATACATAGGATCCTGAACTCCCCTCTGCATGTTAAGTTAGGCTTTATTTGTTTATGACCAGCATGTTTCTGTATGTTTAGCACCTACTTCTTACATGCCTATGACTGGTACATTAGTTTAACCATGGCCTTAGTTGTTTTAGGGGTTAATCTAACCCAGTACTTTACTGTACCCCTAATCCTCTGAACCCTTAGGAGTTTCTGATTGTATGTCTCTACGTATATCTGCCTGCTACATGTCTGCCCTCATATGCTCTGTATTTCTCCCTTTTGTACCTCGTAAAAAAAGCTTTTTATTTTGTGGAATGAACCATTTCCTTTCTTTTCGTGGAAAGAAATTATGTTCAAGTAAGCAAATATGTCATGGTTCTAGGAGTCTATCTATCGCGTATAGACTTGTTCCCCTTGATTGATTAGAAAAAGAATGAATTTGTCTTTTTTGTATCATTTGATGATGCCATGTGAATCGCTAGAAACATGTGAAGTGTATGGCTAACCCAATAACGAAAGTTTCGTAAGGGGACTGGAGCAGGCTACCATGAGACAAAAGATCTTCTTTCTAAAGAGATTCGATTCGGAACCAAATCCCATTACCCCTATTTGTGATTGTTGGACTATCCTTAGTCCTTTGTGTGATGTTAAGCTTCTATTTCCTTCTTCAAAATTGTTTTCTTACTTACCCTTTTCTCAAAACTGTTTTCTTACTTACCCTTTCTCAAAATCGTTTCTTACTTAAATCCTTTTAAAAAATAAAAAGTACTCTCACATATACTTTTAGAAGTCTAAGTTCAGCCCCCTTCGTGTGAGCACTGCTTTGGGGACCCTTTGAGTGCCCTCTGAACTCTGACACAGAAGGCTGGCACTTCCCACACTGCACATGCTTAACCTCTTTGGCTATGTCTGGGTGTGAGCACTACCCGGGAGCCCTTGAGGTCCTTAGGGAACTCTGGCACATCAGGACTATGAAAGGCTATGAAACACCAAAGGAATTGAGGTTTGGAAGATCTGGGCCTAATTGAAGGATCCCTATAGAAGTAACTTCTTATTTTACATTGGTTCTGTAATTCATAATTCTTGGCATGTAATAATTTGTAAATAGATATTTGGGAATGGATAGTGGAAAGGGGAGGGTAGTTATATAGATTATCCATTTTAAAGGGTAGATACCATGCCTCTAGGTTTACATTTTCTTACGTATGCACTAGAAATTCATGCTTAGGGCTGATTGTATGCGAGCATATCATGCATTAGATATCAAGTTCCTTAGGTCCATGTTTACTGTTTCAGCATCCTATTATGGCATTATCATTTATCATATAGAAACCATGCTCTAGGATTAAATGTTAATATAAACCTGTTATCCATGTAAACCAGTTCTAATATCGTTGTAATGTTGTGGTATGCCTAGGAATCATGCTTAGGATAATAATGCGCTAATAAAAAAGTCATCCTCATACTTGATGCATAGTATATTCAAATACTGTGACTTTATCCATTTAGAAATCCTGCCTACGAATTCTGCATACCACCCATTCTGCATCCCTATATGTGCATATTAGATATCATATCTTAGGACCTGATTCAACACCTAGTTTAACTACTAATTTCATGAAAAAGGCCCTAAAAAATAATTTCACCATGTTTCCGAACAATTGGTAATATTTCTGTATTTTTGCAACACCTAAGTGCAGCATGTTTAGGCAAACTAACTTGTAATAGCTTCTTTAATAATCTGGATAATTATAGGTGTTGTCATACACTTAAGCAAGCATTAGGTATTAAATCTGTTAAAACTTGAAGCATACTCCTTTATACATGCTGCTTTACTATTAATGGTTATAATCAGTAAGAAACTGATAAAATTGTTCCTCTGTGGACAGTAGTAAAGCTGCTTCACTTTGCATTCTCACCTAGACATCATGCCGTAGGTTCTGAAGTTAATAAGACCTTACTTGTGTTTGAGTCGTGCTAATCATGTGCATAATCCGTGGAGAAATACTTGGGCCTCGTATCTGCTCTTATTTGTTTTCCCTTATCTGAAGTTCTAATTGTCGTTGTTTGTCTCTTAGAATCTTGTCCTTCAAACCTAGGGGTCAACCTAGTACTTCCTTTTAGGATAGTAGTCCTAGCCTCCTCCAGGACTGATAGGATTTGACGGGTAATAGCACGCAATAAAATCTGTGACCAACACACGCTTTAATTACCTTCACGGGGTGGGAAGGGTAGAATATGGATATGATGATCGGTGCGCTAATACCACGTGTAGCCCCTCTTCGAGGAGTGATTACCGAGTATTGCATTGATGTGATCCATATTATTATAAACATAGGACACCTTTATAGGCTAGCTCGTAATCTTCTCTATTATTTTTCTAAACATCTGCATGCTTATGATTTAAATCCCCTCTTATTGGAGACTTTACTTGTTATTTGCTAGTTGTACAAATTCACGAAACCATTTGGGTGGGAACCACACTTGTGGATCCTAAGGGGTGCCTAACACCTTCCCCTTAGGATAATTTCAAGCCCTTACCAAAATCTCTGGTTAGCAACGTAGTTATAATTGAACCCCTTAGGTGCCCTAATGCACCATTAAAATCGTTAGGTGGTGACTCTTCAAAATATGCAAACCCTTTTCCCAAAAGGAAAGAGTTGTCCCAACCAATGTCATAAACCCGATATTCCGCGAGGAAGAAAAAATAGGGCGCGACAATGAGCATTAAGAGAACCATGACGAATATCCAAATAAGAATCAAAATATGATAACACATATGAATAGGAAGACCACAGAATTAAACAAAACAGAAGCATCTTTATGGCAAACCAAACCATATATGTGATCACAGTATCTCAGGCCCGACCACCTTGGGCATACCTAAAATAGTATATCGGCGAGCCTAACCTCCACTATTCTGACCACCAGAAACCTAGCCCCTTCCCCTATGGAGACCTTTGACTGCATGACTTCCCTTTCAAGTTGACTGGGCATGAGATGAAGCAATTGGTGCGAGAACCATTGCCTAAGAAATTTGTGGAGCTACGCCTCTAGCAAGTCTAGGGCAACGCCTCCTCACAAAACCAAACTCTTTACACTTGCAGAAACCCTTAGATGATGAAGGATCTTGAACCTGAATTTTCCCATGTGACCTAAATACCAAGTAGAAGAACCCTGAACACATAAGCACAGTAAAAACTAAGTGGGAGAGCACTGTAAGATGATGGAAGTGGAGTGTTGAAAGATTTTCGAGACACTGCACCACCGACTACATGTTGTGTAGAATAAGCTAGCCAACCATAATGGCCCTTACCTCTAGATGAGGTACCACTAAAACTACCAGAAAGACGAGGCATATTATCCCTTATCATAACCTCTCTCCCTTGACTATGAATATGCTCTATCCAATGAGCTATCTGCACGGCCTATTGAAAAGTAGGCCCAGTCTCTACTCTCGAGCCATGCCAATCTTGATGCCATAAATTAACCCCTAAATAAATCGCCTCACCTTCTATGCCTCGGTGGTGATCAAGAAAGCTTCCTGATGGGACAACTCTATGAATCCCACCACGTACTTAATCACAAACATGTGATCCTACTAAAGACTCTCGAACAAACCTTTCAACTTATCCCTCCTGTTGTGGGATGTACCTCTCCAAAAATAATTGTAAGAAATGAGTCCAATTAAGAGGATATGAACCTGCTAGCCTACCCATCTCATAAGTCTTCCACTATCTCCTAGTAGCCCCTCCTAACTAAAATATATTGAAATCCAGCCCATTGGACTCATCCAGAACCAAATTATGAAGCATCTGATGACATCGTTCGAGAAAATCCTGGCATCCTCTGAAGCGTCACCATCAAAGTGAGGAGGATGTAATCTATGAAACCTCTCTAGCATCTTATACTTTTTAGTGGATATGGTAGGTTCGACCATAGGTTTACTTTAGTAGGTTGTTCGCTGCCAACTAGCAGTGTCTCGGCGTTTGAATCATCACCACACATGCTCTATAGTATGAGTGATAAGGGTCTAGTCTCCCCCTCCAACATGAGACGTGGATGGGCCACTAGAACCACTTTTGCCTATGCCAAGGCATCAATAAAGCTGACAATCTTGGTCATGTCCTCCTGAAATACGGGTGCAACAACAAAGACCTTTGGATGCTGAGTGTGTATTGGAGTCTCAAGGTGATCATTCATGATCTGATACAACACATGATTCATAGATGGATCCACTAACACTGCCCTAGCATGACCATAGGCTCTGGCATGTGCTTTAACCCTAGCTGAGACTGTGCAACCTCGGGGCGAAAACCTTGGCCCTACCCCAGGGCCTTCCTCTATTGAGCTGGTGGTAAAACCTCACCCTCACCTATTGTTGTTGCTGAAATGCGCGCTTTCACTATCTGTGAAAGAGTAGGATAGAAGTATTTAGACTTTGAAAATAATCAACGCATGATAAGGAATCAAGAGGGAAAATTTTGATAGCCATATATCCTCTTGCAGATTCATATTAGCGTCTCTTTATCAATCCACAAAACTCTACTAGGCTTGCTTGTGACTTGTGAGATCATTAGAACCTAGAGCTCTGGTACTAACTTGTCACGACCCCAAATTCTACCAAAGGCCATGATAGCGCCTAACTTGCTTACTAGGCAAGCCAACACTTAACACAATAATAGAAACCAATTATTAAGTTACTCACATAGTTATGATATAAATGAAAGCACAGTAAGACTCAAAATTGCCTCATGACATATATAAATCCAAGACACGGGCTAACCACAACCACAAATGTCTAACCAACACCTAAAACTCAGTGTCACAATGTCACAAGCATTTATACGGGGTACACTATACCAAACAAATGACAACATATATTTGGTAAGAGAGTGAATAGACAGAAAGGGATAGACAAGGGAGGGGCCTCAATGTGCTACAGATCGGACAATAGAGCATCTCACCACGACGTCTCCAATACAAGCTCCTAGATAGCTAGATGTATACAACTAGTGCCTGCCTCCAAATCTTTACAAAAATGTGTAAAAGTGTAGTATGAGTATACAACCACGGTACTTCGTAAGTATCAAGCCAAGCCTCGAAGGAGTAGTGACGAAGGTTCGACACTAACACCTACTATTAGTTCAATAAACAAGTAAGAACATAAATATATCAGGGAGATAAAGCATGCTATCACCAAGTAAGCTCACTGTTAAAGGAACAGAAAATTAGGAATCTGGACATTCTTTTCGGACATAGAAATACCATGCGATGTCAAATATCACAATTTCTTTCATAATCATGATATGAATCAATCAACACTATATATATAAAAGCTACTACATGATTCTAGGATGAAAATCTATGTGCACGATCTATCCTCAATGCCTCATTGCACAAAGTCTTATACCTAACTAGCCAAGTGTCAAACTAAGCACAAATTTCGGTGTTTGCACTCGCATGGTCCAAAGTAACACGGGTAATCACCTAACTTTGGAGGGATGAATCCATATCTAAGCATTGTTGCATCATTCAACCCTATCCAATCATAATTAGTAATCCATAACCAATATTTACTCATAATGTACTTAGTTCCAAAATCCTCGACTTTCCACAATATCCAACTCTCCGACTCATGTATAAACATATAAGATGATGTGATAAAGATGCACCAGGACATAGTAATAAAGTGTGGATGAATATTAAGAGCAACAAGAACCAATAATCACTAAATCATAGGTCAAGTAAGGCTAGAATATAAATATGGCCAAATCAAATAAGACAAAACCCTAAGCATGGTTTCTAATCATAGATAAGCTTCATTATGTAGTCATAAAATCAATAAAACATGGATAGATGATTCACATTGTTCAAATAAGGCAATATATAAGCCTAACTCTTTCTGACTACGGTCATAACCTAGCAAACATATACACTCGTCACCTTGAATACACGTGGCACCTTAATCATGTAGCAAGTAGCAAATATATCACCTATAGGGAGAATTCTCTCTTACAAGGATAGACACGAGACTTACCTCCATCCGAGAACACCTTCACCCTTCCAAATAAGATTTTCCCTTCAAATCCACCTCCAACAACTCAAATCTAGTCAAATATTACTTACTAAAGTCAAGTAATGCAATAGAAATCAACTCCAGACAATAAGGCTCCAATCTTAGATCAAATCTCAAAATGTCAACAAACCCAACACCGCATGGTCAAAACCCGAGTCTTGGGGTAGATCTGACGACCTATAATCCCACGAGATCAAATATATGATAAAATTCCGAAATTGAGCTGAAATCGGCCCTCAAATCCCTAAAATACACTCTCTTAAAGTGTAGACAAAAACCCCCCGAACTCTCTTGTTCAAATCCATGTTTTGATGTTACATCTAGTTTTAGTTCCATTTATAATCCATAGATTTAGTTTAAAATCACTTACTCCAAGATTTTGTGTCAAACCCTATCTTCAAACTCCTCAAAATAAACTCAAAAAGATGGAAAATTAAATAAGATATCACAAATTTGTCTTTAAATAGTCCAGGCCAAAACTGCCCAGGGAACCACGAAATTGCATATGCAATAGTAGAACCGAACCACGATCCGCAGATCAAAACAGTCAAAATACCAATCATTGTGAAACCGTTGTGGCAAGTAGGTCCATTTTGCAGTCTGCGAAACACACCGCGTCATATCCCAATCCAAAACTCCCTATCACCGTGAAAATGATGTGCGGTCTGCAGAGCAATTCAGCACTCTGCAGAATTTTTTGTAGAAAGAACCTGGCACTATCAACTTCTACAAACTCGCTTCGGATGCGCTGAAAATCACCCGAGCTCCTCGGGACCCCATCCAACCACACGAAAATTCCATAAATATTATCTGGACATGTATAAGGTCTCAACACACATATAGAAACATCATAACAAAGAATCGAGGCAAAAATCGAATAAAATTTATCTTAAGTTCATAAACTTCAAATTTCCAACCAAGCATCCTATTCCAACTTAGGCACCTCATATCTCAACCAAAATTTGCACACAAGTTCCAATCAACTAAATAAACCTATCCAAGGTCCCATAACACTAATCGAAACCCGATAACATCAAAGTCTACTCTTGGTCAAACTTATGACTCTCCAAATTCTTCAAATTTCGAACATTTGACAAATAGAGCCAAAACCTTGAAGGAACCTTTAAATCCAACACATACGCCTAAGTCCAAAATCGTTATACAAATCTATTGGAACAATCAAATCACAAATTTGAGGTCGATTACTCAAAACTCAAGCCTTGGTCAACTCTTACAACTTAAGCTTTCACAAATGTAACTAAGTGTCTAATTCACTCTTAACCTTCCGAAAACCAAACCAACCATCCTCACAAGTCATATAACATCAACCAAACATACGGGAATTATTAGATAAGGGAACAGGGCTCTAATGCTCAAACAAATTTGCCGAGTTGTTACACGGTTGTACTCATACTACACTTCTTGTGCAGATCCAAGATGATCCTAGTCGAGAACATAGAGGTGCTTAGACTCGATAAATCAGAGGACTCGAGGTAGTGCCACACATCCATTTGTTGACTCTAGAGCCACCTTCATTATCGATGTTACTGTTTAATTCTATCAGACAGTACTGCATTCCCTTCAAACTTTGTATTTAGTATTCCATAGAGCTCATGTACTCTGTGACACCATTCTTGTGGAGTTAGTTAGACAATTGTATTGGTTTAGACTAATTATGAAATTTTCTGAGCTTTTATTCTTTGTTTATGATATTATGTTGTTGAATGTTTATTTTTGCTTCTTACTTTACTGTTAAGTGTTGGATTTCCTGGCAAGTGGAGTTAGGCTCCATTACAACCCCTTGGTTGGGATTTTGGGTAGTGACAAGTTGGTATCAGAGCCCCATGTTGCATAGGTCTCACGAGTCATGAGAAAGCTTGATAAAGTCTTCAGGATTGGTACACACACATATGTACTTATGTTTTAGAAGATATAAGGCTTTTAGAGAACTTCAGTTTCTCTCTTCCTCTATCGTGTGACTTTTCTCTACCATAAAGTTTAAACCATTACTCTCTATTCTATTCAAGATAGTGAAGCCACGCGATTCAACCACAGCAAAGCAGGATCCAAAGACCTAAGTCATAGCCACTACTAGGGGTAGAGGTCATGGCAGGAGCAAAGCGAGAGCCAAGTATAGAGCACTTGCAGTAACACCTATAGCTAGTCATGCTCGATCTAAAGCAGCTTTAGTCTAGCCTCAAATATCACCCTTGAGCGGATTCCATTTCAGGTTGAGCCGATAGAGCCAGCTCGGTTTCTAAAGGGATTTATTGCTACTCGAATGCTTCAGGATTCTTTGGTCGGTATGGTTGGCCTTATAGAGAGCATGGTTTGAGCGGGATTGATTCCTATGGCACTAACCTCTTCTCAGGACAGGCGAGGAGCTCAAAATCTGTACACTTGTACTCCAGCGCAGATGGATTATGGATATCATACCCTTGGAGTGTTACCAGTTGGTGTGATTCAGCCTATTATTGCAATGCAACTTGAGGTTAGGCCCGTATTATCATCTTGATAAGATTAAGAAGATGGATAGGTTTTAGACGTTATTTCCTCCTAACTCCAGTGATGCGCCATCAAAGGATGCTCAAGAGTTCTTAGACCAATGTTATGAGATCTTGAAGCATTTGGGACTTGTTGAGTCCAATAAAGTTGACTTCATTATTTTCTAGATGCCGGGTTTGGCCAAGAGGTGGTGGCAGACGTATGAGATGGGCAGAATAGAAAGTTCACCTTCTTTTACTTGCGCTCAATTTTCACAGTGTTTCTTGAAGAAGTTTATTCCACTCACTCATAGAGATGATCTATGTAGCCAGTTTGAGCGTCTTTAGTAGTGTGGTGTGACAGTTACCCAGTAAGAGACGAGATTTATTGATTAGTCTCTCCATGCAGCTATCCTAATCCATATTCAGATGGAGAAGATGTAAAGGTTAATAGAGGGACTTGGTTATGGTATTGGATTCGGTATGGCTAGAGAGGCCGAGACAAATACTTCCTTCACTCAGGTAGTGGAGATTGCTACGAGGATTGATTGCATTTGTAGGCAGGGGCGAGAGGTGATGAGTGACAAGAGGCATCGTCATTTTGGTGGTTTCAGTGGTCCCTTATCTAGAGGAAGGGGCCAATTTGGTAGGGGTCATGCTATTCGTCCAGCCCAATCAGCACTTCAGGTTTCTAGTGGTACTTCAGGTGGCCATGGTGCTTATGGTCCACATTCTGAGCAGTCAACATTTAGTGCATCTCTAGCTCTCATCAGTGCACCTCCAATATGGAGTTTTTATAGTAGTGATTCGGGTTGTTAGGGATAATTTCAAACTCAATAGCTACATCAGTCGAAGGGTTGATTCGGGTGTGGAGATGCATGACACATCAGGATGCACTGCCCGAGATTGAGATTGTTATATACCAACAGGGTAGTCAGGCCATTATTCTAGAACCAGTTGCCATGCTACTAGCCCAGTCAGCTAGAGGTTGTCCTAGAGGAGGAGAACAAACTAGGGGAGGTTAGGTTTGTTCTTATGCATTTTCTGGTAGGCTTAAGGTAGAGTCATCTGATGCAGTCATCACATGTATAATCTCAGTGTGTCATAGGTATGCTTCGGTGTTGTTTGATCCGGGCTCTACTTATTCATATGTGTCTTTGTATTTTGCATCACACTTGAGTATGCCTCATAATTCTCTAAATATTCCTATTTCTATGTCTACAGTAGTCAGGGATTATATAGTAGTTAATCAAGTGTGTCAGTCATGTTTTGTTGTTTTAAATGGTTTTGATTTCATGGTGGATCTTTTGTTGTTGGATATGGTGGATTTTGAGGTTATTATTAATATAAATTAGTTGTCTCTGTATCATGTTATCTTGGATTGTCGCGCCAAGGAAGTGACTTTAGCTATACCGAGGTTGCCAATATTAGAGTGGAAGGGGACCCTTGGCCATTATACGAGTAGGGTAATTTCATTTTTGAAAGCTCGGCATATGTTTGAGAAGGGGTGTTTAGCATATTTGGCTTACATTCAAGCTTATAGTGCGAAGCATCTTTCAAAAATTCGATACCGGTTGTGAGGGAGTTTCTGGAAGTGTTTTCAATGAATTTATCCAACATGTCACCTGATAGGAATATCAATTTCTGCATTAGCTTGGTTCCGGAACTCATCCCATTTATATCCCACCATACCATATAGCTCTAGCTGAGTTAAAGTGTTTGAAGGAGCAGTTGTAGGAGTTTTTTGATAAATGATTTATTAGACTGAGTGTTTCTCCTTAAGATGCGTCAGTTTTGTATAAAAATAATGATGGTCAGGATATGCATTGATTATCGACAGTTGAACGAGGTTATTATCAAGAACAAGTATCGATCGCCTCGTATTGCTGATTTGTCTTATTAGCTTCTGCGTGCCAATGTATGTTTTATGATTAATTGATCTGGCTATCATCAGGTGAAGATTAGGGTTTGGGATGTCCTAAAATAGCTTTCAGGAGTCGTTATAGTTATAATGAGTTCTTGGTGATGTCATTTGGTTTGACTAATTCTCCAGCGATCTTCATGGATTTGATGAGCCATGTGTTCAAGCTGTATTTGGATTTCTTTTTTATTGTGTTCATTGATGATATTTTGTTTTATTGTCATAGTAGAGAGGAGCATGTGCATCACTTGAGGATTGTACTTCAGATTTTGAAGGATCAGAAGCTTCATGCTAAGTTTTCAAAGTATGAGTTTTGGTTGGACTCAGTTGCAATCTTGGGTCATGTGTTTTCCATGTGAGGGTATCAAAGTTGATCCGAAGAAGATTGAGGTGATTTAGAATTGGCCTAGACCTAATTCAGCTACGGAGATTAGGAGTTTATTGGGTTAGGCAGGCTACTATAGTCGCTTTGTTGAGGGATTCTCATCTATTGCCTCTCCATTGACCAAGTTCACTTAAAAGGGTGCTCATTTAAAATGGTCTGATGAGTGTGAGGAGAGCTATCAGAAACTCAAGGTTGTTTTTACCACAGTTCTAGTGTTGGTGTTACTCACAGGTTTGTGGCCTTATATCGTGTATTGTGATTCTTCGCGCATTGGGTTGGTGCGATATTGATGCAGGATGGTAGGATGATTTCCTACATGTCTCAACATTTGAAGACTCATGAGAAAAATTATCCAGTTCATGATTCGAAATTGGAAGCTATTGTGCATGCACTTAAGATTTGGAGAAACGATTTTTACAGCATGTCATGTGAGGTCAACACTAAGCATCGGAGTCTCCAGCACTTGTTCAAGCAGAAGAATATAAATTTGAAGAAGAGGAGGTAGTTGGAGTTGTTGAAGGACTATGATATCACTATCTTGTACCATCTGGGTAAGGCAAATATGAGAACAGATGATTTGAGTAGGAAGGAAGAGAGTGTGGGTTGTTTGGAATTTATTCATGGGGAGGAGACGTTATTGGCTATGGATGTTCAGGCCTTGTCTAATAAATATGTGATATTGGATATATTCGAGCCTAGTAGAGTTCTTTCTTGCGTCGTGGTGCAATCATCCTTTTTGGAGCACATCGAGGCTCACCAATTTGATGATCCATATTTGTTGGTGGTGAAGGACGTGGTGCAACAAAGAGGCCCGAAGAAGGGTGTGATTGGAGATGATGGTGTTATGCGGCTTCAGGGTCGGATTGGTGTTCCAAATTTTTATGGCTTTAAGGATTTGATTCTTGAGGAGGCTCACAATTTGAGGTATTCTATTCATCCAGGTGTCATGAAGATGTATCGTGTCTTGAAGCAACATTATTGGTGGCGGAAGATGAATAGGATATTGTTTGGCATGTTTCATGGTGTTTGATTTTCCAGCATATGAAGTATGAACATCAGAAATGGGGTGGCTTGACTCAGAGGTTAGTTATACCAAAATAGAAGTGGGAGCGCATTAATATGGACTTAGTGGTAGGAATATCATGGACTTTGAGATAGTTTGATGTTATTTATGTCATTGTTGATAGATTAACCAAGTTTGTGCATTTTATTCTGGTGATGATTACTAACACTTAAGAGAAGTTGGCTCAGATCTACATTAGAGAGATTTTTCATTTGCATAGTGTGCCCATTTCGATCATTTCAAACCACGGTAATCATCTCACATCACAGTGGAGAGTTGTGATGCGAGAGTTAGGCACGTACGTGAGGCTTAGCACTACATTCCACCTAAATATGGTTGGTATCACTCCCCCAACTCGGGGAGCGCGACCGCCGCTCAACCGAGTGAACCCATCCCAGCAAGCCTAGTAGATACTTTTTGCCCAAACTCACTCATGAACAAAGAGGAGACATATTTTCATTAATTAGACAATAGGGAGATCATGAATACAATACCAAAACCTTTCAATTAGTTTCTTCATTTTTAATTTCTCGAAATACACACCTTTTATTAGGCTAAAGTGGAACAAGTTATTCAAACATAACATGAATTGTTTGACTTTCCCCAACACCGACACACAACCCACACTATGTCTATGGAGCCTCTAAAAGATACAAGGAGTACAATGATAGTGCCGGAAACAAGCTTCAGCTATACCTCAAAACATGATAACATAATGAACAAAAGATACATGACCCCGGAATGAGGTGGGGCTCACCAAGTCTGTCGGGAGGGCAGTGTATTGCTATCACTGGTCAATGCTACCTGTTGTGGAACCACTTACATCCATTAAAGATACAACTCTCCCAGCAAAAGTGACGTTAATACTGTCGAATAGTTCTAGCATGTATAAATAGACACCATCTCAATAGAATGAACAATAATACAAGGGGAAAATAATCATGAATTCAATAGAAGCCTCAAACAATACTAAAACATCAAGTTAAGAACCACATAAGTTTTCATGTAAATTTCATGATTTTAGGTAGGGAGCTCTTTAGTATTGATATACCATTATTCACAATACCAATATACTTTTACACGGAGTCCGATCACGGCCCGACCGGCTAGGCCGCCTCATTTGAGACATCAACCAAAAATCAAAATTTCCAGCACAATCACCACCATGTATGCGTCATGGCGTCCGATCATTGCCCGATCGGTTCGGCCGTCTCACTCAAGACATTACCTTTTTCATCACACATCTACTCAGTTCATCGGCATTTATGTCAACATTTATAATACCATTCTGGGTACTTGGACGAATTTCATATTTCATGCTCCCTTTTTTTATTTTTTACATCATCATTATCGACAATAAGACTTTTTCAAATCAAGGCTTTTAGGTACACATGAGAGCAATTAAGAGTCATAGTCATATAGAGATTTTTCACATAATTTGGCATGATAACCTTCACTCAAGCATGACTTGAAATCGTAACATTTATAACACACACAGCCCACACTTTGAATGTATCCTCAAAAGATAACATAGCATGAATAAAAGCATTTGGAGCACATATCGAACATATATCTTTCAACACAAGATTACTCGGGATAACCAATTTCATAAAGATCGGGTCTTACATAACTTACATGAAGGCCGTGGAATTCAATTCTAAGAAAGAGGTTTAGCCAACATACCTCAATTGATCTTCCTTAAGCTCTAAATGTTCCGGAATTCTTAGCAACTTCAATCTATTTTAGAAATATATCAAGTTGAACAAAAATTAGGAAGATGGTCATGATTCTAGCTCATTTGAGCATTTTATCAAACACTAGGTGTGCATTAAGGTTTTAAGGTCCTTTTATGAAAGATTCCATCATCCCACATCCCATTCTTACCATTTTTAGATCACAATCTTCCTACACTCTTTGATATCACATGCTTGCAAGGTAAACAACTCTCATACCCAAGAATTGTCTTGCTAATTACACATTTTTAGTTAATTTTTTAAATTAAAGGCTCGGGTATAGATTATTTCATCTAGGATAAAGACTTTCCTGGTTAATCTTCAATGAAATTGAGAAAACATTGATAGACAATAGGTTGAAGGTCACTCTCTCTCTCTCTCTTAAAATATTAGAATTTTTGCCGAAATGGACCATGCATCTATTTTAACGAAGTAGGGTCGGGTTATAAAAACCCAAAAATGAAGCCCTCGGACAGGATCTGTGGTCACATATGCGATCGCATAATGCTTCTGCAGTCCGCAAAGTGGCTGCAAAAAAGGGCCTCCGGAACTGGGCTGGCCTGCATCACTCTGCGGCCGTTATGGGGCCTGCAAACCTGTTCTGCAATCGCATAATGCGCCGCAGAACCTCCCTCCGCAAAATTCCAAGGCTCGATATACGATCAAAGTGTGGCACATGAAATGGTTATGCAGTCGAATAAATGGCCGCAGAGTTATTATACGGCCGCATAATGGGCTGCAGAAATGCCCAACCCTACAAAACATTTTCCTTCAACTTCCTCGCGCGCTGTTCAATCCAAAAAGTTTGTACCGCGACGAGCAAGAATTTCTACTATCATTAACACTTATGCCTATCCCGGCACCATGAAACGCCGATTTTTAGGAAATATTTTACGGGGCCTTACATCCTCCCCCACTTAAGATCATTCATCCTCAAATGGGGGTCAAGTTTCACTATTAGCATCTAATGCAACTCAATTCTTATACCACACACCAGCAGTCCCAAATTTGACTATCTCCCTAAATTTCCAAATATTTCGCCAGAGTTTTCCCTGTAACTGGGCATATCCACCTGCCAGGGAGCCCCAAAAATACATCCTTTTTCATGTTATCCCAATAGTAACCTGCTCTAATCACCTTTCGAACTAAAGAATCGGCACCATAGTGGTTTCCACAAGTGCCTTCATGGATTCCTCGAAGAACATAGTCGGTGTCCCTTGGACCTAAACATACTTCTAAAGGCCCGTCGAACGTCCTTCTATATAGTGTTCCATTCTCGTCGAGTGAAAATCAGGCCACTTTGGCTCGAAGGGCCTCAATTCTTTTGGGTCCGCGGGAAGCTTCCCATTTCTCAAATAGTCGATGTACTTGTTCCTCCAATCCCATGTTATACTTGTTGAGTTGATCTCGGCATGGCCTTCTTCAATCACCGATTTGGATAGTTGCACAATAGCCCCCGAGAGTATGTCATCTTCTTCGACGGACGATCCCAGGTTTGCGAGCGCATCGGCCTCATTTTTTAGTTCACGAGGTACGTGGACCAGAGTTCATTCTTTGAAGCGATGCAATGTCACTTGAAGCTTGTCTAAGTATCTTTCCATCTTATCTTCCCGAACCTCAAAGCTCCCATTTACTTGGTTCACTACCAGAAGGGAGTCACATTTTGCTTCGACTACTTCTGCTCCTAGGCCTTTGGCCAGCTCGAGACCTGCAATCATAGCCTCATACTCGGCCTCCTTGTTATTCAATCTCGAAGTTTTTATGGGTTGTCTAATTATGCCGCCCGTAGGCAGTTTCATAACTATGTCGAGTCCGGACCCTCTCACGTTTGAGGCACCGTCAGTGAATAGGGTCCATACCCCCGACGATGTGCCCATTTTTAGCAAGATTTCTTTCTCTACCTCGGTCACGAGGGCAGGCGTACAGTAGGCCACGAAGTCCACCAAAATTTGGGACTTGATAGTCGTTCGGGGTTGGTACTCGATATCGTACCCCCCGAGTTCAAAGGCCCATTTGGTCAATCGGCCCGATAACTCAGGCTTATGTAAGATGTTTCGAAGAGGGTATGTTGTTAAAACACATATACTATGGCATTGAAAGTAAGGTCTCAATTTCCGATAAGCACTTATTAATGCAAGAGCTAATTTTTCTAAGTGCAGATACCTAGTTTCAGCATCTCCTAGGGTCCGACTTACATAATAGATAGGTAATTACGTACCGTGTCCTTCTCGAACCAACAAACCACTTACCGCTATCTCGGACACGGCCAAATATAAGTACAGTGTTTCGTCCTCCTTCGAGGTATGGAGTAGAGGTGGGCTCAAGAGATACCGCTTTAACTATTCTAAGGCATGTTGTCATTTTGGGGTCCACTCAAAGTTGTTTTTCTTCTTGAGTAGGGAGAAAAAGTGGTGACTCCGATCTGATGACCTCGAGATGAATCGGCCTAAGGCTGTTATCCGCCCAGTCAGCCGTTGTACCGCTTTCACCTTGTTTACCATGGTGATTTCTTCTATGGCCTTGATTTTGTCGGGATTGATCTCGATTCCCCGGTTCGACACCATGAAGCCCAAAAATTTTCCCGATCCGACTCCGAAGGCACACTTCTCGGGGTTAAGTTGCATGTTGTATCTTCTAAGTATATCGAATGTATTCTACAAATGAGTTAAATGGTCCTCTGCGCGCAGGGACTTAACTAGCATGTCATCAATGTAAACTTCCATAAACTTGTCTAGTTGATGTTCAAACATCTTATTAATTAGGCGTTGATATGTGGCTCCTGCATTTTTTAGCCCGAAGGGCATTACATTATAACAATATGTACCATACTTCGTGATGAATGAAGTTTTTTCCTGGTCCTCCAGGTTCATTTGGATTTGATTATACCCGGAGTAGGCGTCGAGAAATATAAGAATCTCGTAGCCGTTCGTGGCATCGATCAAGCGATCGATGTTGGGTAATGGGAATGAGTCCTTAGAGCATTCTTTGTTCAGGTCTTTGTAATCTACGCACATTCTCAATTTATTTCCTTTTTTGGCGACTACTACTACATTAGCTAACCATTTGGGATATTTCACCTCCCTAATGGATACTATTTTGATAAGTTTTGTTACCTCGTCTTTGATGAATGCATGTTTTACCTCGAACTGAGGCCTCCTTTTTTGCTTCACCGGTTTGAACCTGGGGTCGACACTCAGTTGATGGGTGGTTACTTCTGGCGAGTTCTCTTTCATGTCTAAATGGGAGCAAGCAAAGCAATCAATGTTATTAATAAGAAACTAGACGAGTTTTCTCCTGAGTTAGGGGGTCAATCCCATTCCCAGGGGATACCTTTTGATCTGGAAGATGCTCGATCAAAATGGCCTGTTCAAGATCTTCGACCATTGACTTTGTTGCATCCGACTCTTCGGGGCAACGAAGGCTCGAGGAGTGATGAAGTCTTCTTCATCATCCTCGATCAACTGCTCACAGATCGCCTGTCCCCGCTGCTCGTCTTTTGACTTCTCCGAAGTGGAAGGTGTTGATATTGGCATCATGTTGTTTACCCTGAACATCTACTTTGCTGCATGCTGCTCTCCATACACCATTTTTACACCATACTTTGTTGGGAACTTCATCATTTGATGAAGAGTTAATGGTACTGCCCTCATTCTATGTATCCACGACCTCCCAAGTAAGGCATTGTACCTCATGTCACCTTCGACAATATGAAACTTGGTATCCTGAATTGTACTAGCCATGTTGACTGGGAGGACAATTTCCCCTTCGTTGTCTCACTTGACATGTTGAATCCATTGAGCACTTGAGAGGCGGGTACGATCTGATCGAGTAGCTCGAGATGCTCCACTACCCTCGACCTGATTATATTGGCCGAGCTACCTGGATCCACGAGCACACGTTTAATTTAAATTTTATTCAAAAGAAAAAAAATTACTAGTGCATCATTATGAGGCTGAGACAAGGCCTCAACGTCTTCTTCACTGAATGTAAGAGCGTCCTCGGGTACATAGTTCCGGGGTCGCTTTTTCGTTGATGGATACTTTTGTTCGTTTGATCACGGGTCTCTACGGGACGTCAACGCCTCCCATGATCATATGTATGGTATGTTGTGGTTCCTCTTGTTCGTTTTTCCTGTTCGCCTATCTTTTCGAAATTGGTTCTTTTCTCGATCACTAAGGAATTCTCGAAGGTTCCCTTCGCTGATCAGTCATGCTACCTCCTCTTGAAGCTGTCTACAATCCTCGGTCCTATGACCGTGAGTGTCGTGGTATTTGCACATTAAGTTGGGGTTTCTTTGGGAAGGATCTGACTGCACGGGCTTTGGCCACCTGGATTTACTGATCTTGCCTATGGCTGATATGATGCCCGAGGCATCGATGTTGAATTTATATTCCGACAATTGGGGTTCCTCCATTGGTCTCGAATGCCTGTCAAACCCGGTCTTGCTCATAAGTCCCCGGGGGCTTCGACCTCAATCCGTCCCTCGATCATTTTGAGGCATATCTCGTCTTGAGGTGTTTTTTTTATCTCTGACGTATGGTTGATATCTCTCTTTGCTCGGCCTCGGCTCTCTTTCCGGATTTCTTGATTCCTTAGCAAATAGCCTGCTGTACTTGGAGTCTTTTGCAGACTCTGTAGCTGAGAAATAACAAATTGTTGTGCTTGAAACATATCGAAAATGATTTGTAGGATGACTTCATTTCGAGCATGTGTTGTTTATGCATCAGGTTGCACTTCTCCTTGCACGCTTCCCCCGGCATCCGTACCCAAATCGATGCTTATAGCAATATGCGAGCCAACATCAACTGGGTTGGGAATAGGTGTTACTCCAGGGTTGAGCGGTGGCACATCGGCTGCTGAAGCTGCTGCATTATTTTCCCCGTGGAAATCGAGGCCATTATTTCTATGCACTGGTGCGTTAGCTGAGTTTGACATATTATAGCCTAAAATCAAAAAATCTTTAACAAGAAGAAGTGTGAAGAATAACGTGTGTTATCAGAAAACTAGCACTAAAATAATCATTGTTATCTTTAGCCCCACGGTGGGCACCAAACTGTTTACCTTGAAAATGGTATTAACAATTATATTTGATTTGTGGTTCTAAAAGTATGTGATTTATTCCAATACTAGTTAATAATCAAGAAGTAATGAATGTAAACAAGGAAAATGAGATAAGCAACCCAAAGTTGTCACAAGACTGGGGCCTCAAGCTCACTGGAATCGGGGGCCTCGAGATCGAATAATAGCAATAAATGAAAGACAATAAATGAAGAACAGTAAATAGGGAGCAATAAAGGTGAGAGACAATATTGAGCAGGAAAAAAGCAGAAAAAAATCTATTGCAATAAGTATGTTGTATTGCAATGGATTTTTTCTTCTTTACAAAATGATAGGGATCCCCTTTATATAGAAGGAGAGAATCCCAACATAGTACATGGCTAATTATGACAGAGAAATGTTATTGGTACAGCTGTATAACGGACTTGTACTATCTTTGCAGACTTTATCAGCTCTAGCTACGTGTTCTTGTGAAATTCCTGCATTTTCATGACGGTCACCGATTATAAACTGCTCCGAGGTAGGTCGTGATAGGCCTTCGACATACTTCCTCGAGATATGCGCTTTGAGGTTGAACTTCAGACCCTACTTCGAGCCTCTCAAGATCGAGCTTGGTATGCCATAGAGGCCTCGATATCGGGGTCCCCGATATCGACCGTATACGATTTCATGTATCAGTTCAACTTTTAAACTTCATTTTTAATTTATTTAGTTGCTTAAGTTACGTTTATTTCATTCTTGTTATAAGTATTTAGTCCAAAAAGTTTTTGTTGTCGATACTGTGTTAAAACAAATTGTTAGAAGAAACAGAAAATCAGTAGATGATATGAAATATTCCGAGTCCACAATTTCCTTGTGCGTCCTTAAGGAATTTTAACCCCCTCACAAGTTGCCAAGGTAATGGATTAAATCCTCCCAGGATAAAACGGAATAAACCTTCCTGCAATAGTGGCAATACTAATTGCAAGATACCAAAGAACTCAAAGAATAGAGCAAAATCACACTTACAATTTTGAGAGAGAGACTACGAAAGTAGAATGCAGTATTTTTCAGAAGGAAATTCTCGATCTTTTCTTTTAGTCAGTTAAAAGGAAGCCATGCCTTGGAATTTATAGGCAGTGTGATGTCTGTTCAGGAAGAGGTGTTTGTTCAGAAGGAAAAGGCGTCGTTTGGATTATACGTTTCAGTTAATTCCGTTAATGAAATGACTAGCACTTAATTAATTCTTAAATAATTAATTAAATAACTTTTTTCCAAAAATAATCTTATCGATCAATCATTTTCCAAATCCAAATCCAAATCCAAATCCAAATCCAAATCCAAAGCCAAAGCCAAATCCAAAGCCAAAGCCAAAGCCGAGCCGAGCCACGACGACGGCGCGAGGGTTCATTCTCTTCAACTCCTTTTAAGAGCTCTAAGAAGTGATCCTATATTTATACACACAAGTGTAGTTGTCTTTCACCAATGTGGTACAAAGTTCATGACAAAAGCTCACTTGATTCAAATTTTCATTTCCCTCCATTTTATTTCCCACCATTTTCCAATTCACACTCCTTGTCTTTAAGGCCCAATGGCTTTAAAGTCCAACAATCCCCCACATTAATGGGAATGGCTATAACAAGAATTATCATAGATGAAATATGTGTGATTTGCATNCCACATGAATGGGAATGGCTGTAACAAGAATGATCATAGATGGACGCTGTGTGATTTGCAAGTAAGGATTAATTGCATCTGGATAAGTAGGTTTCCCTTTGAACTATCCGTAGTGAACATATGTCGGATATACTCGGTCAATCGATAGATTTGATATATTTGAACCGTCTAACTTTAGTGTATACCTAGACAACCATATGTCACACAACCAACCCCTAACCGTCTTTTGGTTCTCATTGTTGTGTTCGTTTCAGCCATGAACACCGCCTANTAGGTTTCCCTTTGAACTTTCCGTAGTGAACATATGTCGGATATACTCGGTCAATCGGTAGATTTGATATCTTTGAACCGTCGAACTTTAGTGTATACCTAGACAACCATATGTCACACAACCAACCCTTAACCGTCTTTTGGTTCTCATTGTTGTGTTCGTTTCAGCCATGAACACCACCTGGTTTTATAAGTGCGTAGAGAATTGGCCTTACAGAATTCTCATTGAAGCGGCTTCACTTCACACTTACATAGGTGATTCCTAAACGTGTAATCTTTTAGATTAACACCACTTCAAACTTAGGTAATCATTAAAGAACGTGTAAAGTTCTATCCTTGTTACTGAATATTGTCTTCATCACGAGAAAGGACCAAAGATTTTACTTTGACAATGTCGAACCGGTCAATCACAACTTTGTTTGAGCTCCTTGAACCTACATCTCGGAATATCCAAAATTCTAGGTAGAGGTACCGCCATGATGACTTGTCCTCGGCCATAGTCTCATTCCCTTAGATGATTTCTTAACTCCCTCTCTAGTTATGCCTTTTGTAAGCGGATCNTTCTTTGACAATGTTGAACCGGTCAATCATAACTTTGTTTGAGCTCCTTGAACCTAGATCTCGGAATATCCAAAATTCTAGGTAGAGTTACCGCCATGATGACTTGTCCTCGGCCATAGTCCCATTCCCTTAGATGATTTCTCAACTCCCTCTCTAGTTAGGCCTTTTGTAAGCGGATCCGCCACATTATCCTTTGATCTTACATAATCAATAGTGATAACTCCACTAGAGAGTAGTTGTCTAACGGTTTTGTGTCTTCGTCGTATATGATGAGACTTTCTNTATAGGAGCCAAAGGTTTTGGCCAGAATGGAATGTCTTCTAAGAAATTTCGAAGCCATTCAGCTTCTTCGCCAGCCTTATCCAAAGCTATAAACTCTGATTCCATTGTAGAACGAGCGATGCACGTCTGTTTGGAATAGTTCCAAGATATTGCTCCTCCGCCAACAGTAAAAACATACCCATTGTGGACTTTGTTTCTATTGAGCCGGTTATCCAATTTGCATCACTATATCCTTCGATAACCGCAGGATAATTATTGTACTGCAAGGCGTAGTCTTGGGTATATTCCAAATATCTGAGAACTCGTTTCATTGCCAACCAGTGATGTTTGTTGGTATTACATGTGAATCGACTAAGTTTACTTATTGCACAAGCTATATCAGGACGTGTACAATTCATGATATACATTAAGCTTCCCAACACACGAGCATAATCCAATTTCTTTACAAATAATGGTTTAAGTCAATTGGAGTTCTTGCACTTCTAAATTCCAAGTGTTTGAATTTATCAAGTACAATTTTCACGTAATGTGATTGAGACAAAGCCAAACCCTGAGGAGTCCTCTGGATTTTAATTCCT
>ML435289.1:1593-50683 GCA_005239525.1 Nicotiana knightiana | reverse complement strand
TGTTTGGGTGGTTTTATTTTTATTTTTTTCCGTTTTTATTTATTTATTTTTTTATTTTTTTATTATTATTATTATTTAAATTTCTTAACTTTTTTTTTATTGAATAAAAGAAGATAAGATACACATGTATATATATATATATATATATATATATATATTCTTCTATTTAAACATAGGAAAAAATCTTATATTCTAAAAATGTGAATATTTTTGTTGTTTCTTGATTTTCTTAAATAAAACCTATTAAGAGTAAGACAAAAAATTAAAATATTAGGATTAGACCTAGAATTAATATTTATAGCAAAATAGTGTAGGATTTGGATGTGGTCAAAAATTAGTTGTTCACAGCTAGCGAGGGATATCGATGGGGCGATAGAGGCACATGCGCGCTTGTCACTTAGCGCAGCCAAGACCACGGGCCCGTCTGTGGCGCTAGGAGGCTTGCTAGGACGCCACGCAGAGCGTCCAAGGGGTCATGGGGCATGGCTGGAAAGCCGCCCATGACATTCTCCCCCACCTGAGTTGGCGACGTCCTCGACGCCTTACTTGCAAAATAATCTTCAATTAGGCTTTGAGATTTGTTCCCCTCTCCGAAGTATTCTCCTCTGCATCACACCCTTTCTATTTCACCAAGAAGTCTTGGTGATCCTTCCTTGAGGCATGAATTACCCGATCGTCAAGAATAGCTTCAGCACGCATTTTTCTGGTTGAATTGGGCCTCGAATACTGGGTATTGTGAGTTGGCTCCGTGAAGGATCCTCCGTGTCTTCCCGAAAAGGTTTCAGAAGACTGACATGGAAGACGGGATGGATTTTCCACCAAGTTGGGTATCCACCCGGTATGCAACTTTCTCAATGTGCCTTTCAATGGACAAATGTCCAATTTATTTTTGCAATAAGCGAGGGTCATGGACCCATGCAAACAAGTACCGCTTTGATATTTTGACCATCTCCACTTGGTATTCAACAAAGCGACAATTCTGATCAGCATGTCTCTTCATCCGCTTTTGGGCTTTGACAAGATAACTCCCCACTATCTCCAAATTTCGCTTCCATTCTTTTGAGAAGCTAGCAGCGCGAGGATATTTGACATGTTTGGTGCATTCACGGTGTGTGGGAGTAGCGGTTGCTACCTGGTAACAATTTCAAAATCATTTTTGTTTGTACTAGAGCTCTTTTGTGAATTGAAACACACTTGAGCAGCATCCAAAAGCTTCACCCAATTCTTCTGCGATTCGGTAACAAAGTGGCGGAGATATTCCTCCAACATACCATTGAACCGCTTCGTCTGGCCATCATATTGCGGATGAAAACTTGAGGTATGACTCAATTTTGACCCGAGGCACTTAAATAGTTGGGTCCAAAAGTTGCTAGTGAAGCGTGAATTGAGATCACTAACGATGTCTTTAGGAAGACCCCAGTATTTGACGACATGAGAGAAGAAGAGTCGAGCTGTATCTTCTGTTGATATATATTATGGTGCTGCAATAAATGTGGCATACTTGTAAAACCAATCCACCACAACCAAGATAGTTGTGAGATCTCCGACCTTGGGCAACCCGGTGATGAAATCCAGAGACACGATTTCCCAAGGTGTCATTGGGACAGCTAGTGGTTCCAAGAGTCCCGCTTGTACTAAGCGGTCGGACTTGTCCTTCTGGCATACTAGACAAGTACTCACATACCGAGCGACATCATCGGCCATTTGAGGCCAATAATATGCACGGCGAAGTAATGCCATGATGCGTTCTTCGCCGGGATGGCCGACCCACATAGTGTAATGACATTATGCCAGATGGTCGGTTCCCTTTTACCTTCAGGAAACCATCCTCCATGTAGAACTGGCGAGTTTTGCCCTGTCCTACTAGATCAACCAAATATTGTGCAGCAGGATCCTTGATAAGTAGATCCTGTATCTGATCTTTTATGGTGGTAGCTACTTCGCTCCCCCTCAGGGTGGCGAGTAGGCACACTGATGCTAGGTCAGCTTTCCTATTGAGCGCATCAGCAAAATGATTAGTCTTCCCACTTAGGTACTCAGGTTGAAGTGAAATCCTACTAGGAGTTCCTACCATCGAGCCTGTCGGCCATTCAACTTCGGTTGGGTCATGAAATGACTAACAACTGTGTTATCTGTCTTGACCACGAACGGGAATCCCAGCAGATAATGCCTCCAAAGTCATAAGCAATGAACGACATTAAGTAGTTCTTTCTCGTGGGAGGCATAACACCGCTCTACATCCTTCAGCTTCCGAATCTCGTATGTTACGGGATGCCCGTCTGGTAGTAAGACTCCGCCAAGAGCATAGTCGGAAGCATTTGTTTGTACCTCGAACGGC
Organism: Nicotiana knightiana; assembly: GCA_005239525.1. NCBI lineage: Eukaryota > Viridiplantae > Streptophyta > Magnoliopsida > Solanales > Solanaceae > Nicotiana > Nicotiana knightiana. Next base: position 48,345 of record ML435289.1, on the reverse strand, counting down.
TTGTCCAAATCAGGGAGGGTCAAGACAAGTCTAATAACCATAGTCGTTTTTAATGCGTTGAAGGCCTCCGCTCGCCTAGGCCCACAATCCCAAGGTGTGACCTTCTTGAGGAGTTCTGTCAATGGCACTGCGATGAAGGAGTAATTTTTCACAAATCACCGATAGAAATTTCATAGGCTAAGGAACGCTCTCAAGGCGTGGATATCCTTGGGCGGCGGCCAATCTGTGATAACTTAATCTTTTGCTAGTCCATTTTGATCCGCCCTTCCTCAATGACATGTCCGAGGAAGTCAATCTGTTTTTTTGCAAAGGAGCACTTGGATAGCTTCGCCTACAATTCTTGCTCCCGAAACCGGGTTAGGAACTTCCGCAAGTGCTCCAGGTGTTCTTCCAGTGTTTGGCTATAAACCACAATGTCATCCAAATAGACCACCACGAATTCTTCAATGTACTCTCGGAAGACTTGGTTCATCAGGGTGCAAAATGTGGCTGGAGCATTAGTCAAGCCGAATGACCTAACCAGGAAGTCGAACGACCCATATCTTGTCACACAGGTCGTCTTGTGTTCATCTCCAAGGCAATCCGGACTTGCCAATACCCTGTCTCCAGGTTAATTTTCGTGAACACCGTTGCACTCCCCAATCTATCGAACAAGTCTGCCATGAGTGGAATATGATACTTGTTCTTCACAGTGATTTTATTTAGAGCCCGATAATCCACACAGATTTGTAGACTACCATCATGTTTCTTTTGTAAAAGCACAAGGGACCCATATGGGGACTTGGAGGGTACAATGATCCCTGTGTCTAGCATATTCGTCCACTGTCTCCAAAGCTCGGTGAGTTCAGGTTGTGACATTTTATAAGGCGCCCGGGCAGGTGACTTCGCACCCTGCACCAACTCAATCTCATGGTCCACAGTGCACCTCGGCGGGAGTCGCTTCGGCATATCCTGTGGCATGACGTCTTCAAACTCCAGTAGTAGCTCCTTTACGGGTGTTGGAATGGGACCCGAGGAGCGTTCTACCTCTTCAATGCATAGGATAGCCAAGAATGTAGGTTCATGTATTTTGACTACCTTCTTCAGCTGCAAGGCCGAGATGTTCTCAGAGGTCATCTTCATGGGAATGCACGAGATAATGCAGGCCTTGGCCCCGTTTGCTCCCATCATCATAAGCATGTTCGCATATGGTACGGGCATGGTGTTGGTTTGCCTCAAGAATTCCAGCCCAACTATCAACTCGAAGTCATCTATGATCACCACGCGCAAGTTGAATTTTCCTTCATAAGGACCCAGCTTCACTGGTTATTCTTTGGTTATTACACCCACTGGCTGAGGGGGTGAGTTGATAGCCTTGAAATGACCTCTTCCCTTTCCTACAACTATACCGAGGTGCTCCGCCTGAGTTGAGGCCAAGTAGTTGTGGTAGCACATGTATCTATCATCGCCCGAATGGGCTTGCCATTTACCTTCGGTTCAACGAACATCAAGGTCCTTTCTTGTTTAATAGGAGTTCCCCCATTCATCTTCTTTTTCCCTTTCTTGGTGATTGGGAAGGGGTCCTTCTTTTTATGGATACCAGCACTGGTTCCCGCTAATGTCTCAGAAATAGAACAAAAAATTGCATTGAAGGCATCGACTGGTTCGGTCTGCTCTGCATCATCTGCTTCGTCATCCGTCCCATCATCAAAATCTTGATGGGCATTCATCTGTGCATGTGGGCATTCATTATTCCAATGTGGTCCGCCGTAATGACAGCATATTGAAGGGGGTTTTCTCTCCGGATCATTGTTGTTTGACGCATCGATGTTGCTGCTTGAGGAAGGAGCCTCAGATTTGGTGGCACTCCGATCTTCCCCACTTCTGTTAGGGCAACCATCATTAGGTTGGCCTCCTTTTTATCCCGCTCGTACAGGTGGTTGAGGCATATCTTTCCGAGTTTCCACTTGATAGTCCCCAAGGCATTCCGCTGCTTGGATCGCCTTGGGTAGGGTGTCTACCCTTTGTCTTTGCAGCTCCATGCGGGCATAAGGTTTCAACTCTCCAGGAATGTGAAGAGCTTGTCTTTGTCCCCCATGTCACGGATGTTCAGATTGAGCGCGGAGACTTCTCACACGTAATCCCGCACTTATTTGGTCTGGCGGAGCTCCCGTAGTTTTATCCTTGCATTGTACTCAACATTTTTAGGGAAGAACTGTAGGCATATGGCTGCCTTCAGTTCTTCCCATGTATCCAGAGCATCTTCACCGGCCCTGATGGCTTCGTACTTCACTCGCCACCAGAGTTTAGCATCACCCTGAAGATACATGTCAGCAGTTGCTACCTTCTTGGCTTCTTCTAGGCCTCCCACAGTATCAAAGTACTGCTCGATGTCGAAGATGAAATTTTCCACTTCTTTGGCATTCCGAGCTCTACTATAGGGCTTTGGATCAGGAATTTTGAGTTTTTGTGCTACAGGGGCAAGGTTCACAGCACCCCCGATTTGGTTTCCACCTCCTCGAAGCAAGCCCTGTAGAGAAGCATTGACAACATTGAGCTGGCCTGTCAAGTTGTCTATAGTTTGATGCATGGCAATCACCTTGTCTGCCTCTTGTGCCCTATGGGCTAAATCCTCGGCACACTCCTGTTGGAGGCCCTCGAATTTACCAAAAATTTCGACTGCCTCAGTGGCTGTCGTTTGCCGATCTCCTTCAGAGTCGCGACTGATGTTTTCTATGTCAACTTCGGCCTGGATCATTCTGCGGTCCAGGTCGTCCAACCTTCGCACTAGGCTGGTCTGTAGTTCAGGCACCGTATTTACGGTGGGTCGTAATACGTCAACCGCCTCTTCAAGGGCCGCAATGCGGCCCCTATGATTCACCTGGTCAGAAATGGTGGTAATGGCAATGCGTTCCCTCGTCCGATGTCGAGCCTAGGCTCTAATACCAACTGTTACGCGGCGCCTTCCTGAGATTCCTTGGAAGGGCGACATAAGGCTAAGCAACTGATGTCAGTGCAATTGTTGTCCGCCAACTGAGGTCCCCTCCGTATGCTAGACGAGATTGTCAGTGTCGTATGGGAAACTAATGTCAAGAACAATTGAGGGAACAATAATGAGAATTGAAAGAAAGCTTAATTGCATTAATGAAAGCTATTACAAAAGGCAACGCAATGTCGAGGGGGAGAGACACCAGTACAGAGAATTGCTTGCTAGAAAGTTTTGATTGCTTGATCCCCTCTAATAATGCTTAAAAAAAAAAAACAAAGTTACAAGACTTGACCTAACTAAGCTAGAGGAACATAATGAAATTACATAGAATAAAACTACTCTATATTTACAATGAAAAGGGCTTAGTTTTCTACAAGGTAGAAACAGGTCCGTTGTCAGCAACTTTGTCATTGGCATCACGATCTGCGCGCGCGGCGTTGTTGGCAGTTGTCTGCGGTTGGGCGCTAGCGAGGAATATCAGTGGGGCGACACAGGCACATGCGTGCTTGTCACTTGGCGTAGCCAAGACCACGGGGCCGTCCGTGAAGCTAGGTTGGGAGGCTTGCCAGGACGCCACGAAGCGCGACCAAGGGGTCATGGGGCATGGATGGAAAGCCGCCCATGACATTCGTGTTTTCTTTTATATACAATTAAAATGTTTTCTTTTGTACTTCTCTCTTGTAAGTCATCACTATTTCGTACATGCTTCCTCTTGTTTTGTTTTTTTTTAAATGTGCTCTTTTATACTTCTTTCTTAATAAGTCATCATTATTTCACACGTTACATGACATAATTTAGAGCAAAATCATTTTTTCCCTTCAAATGTGATAAAAAAATCAAACTCTTCCTCCACAATTCACCATACTTTTTTTGGACTGGCCAATTGACCGGCACATGAGGGGCAAAAATATTCTCACACAAGCATAACGAAGCTTCTTTTTCTGTCCAAAGTCCCAACCCTATTTGTCATCCATGACATCTTTACTCCCTTCCTCATGCTCTTTATTCCTTGTCCCTTCCATGATATTTCTTTCTTTCTTTATCTTCCATATAACTTTAGCATATGCAGCACAAAGGATGCTATAATAGAGCCAAATACTCCTTTTTCTTATTTGGATTCACACTGGAAAGTTTCGTTATGTGATTAATGAGTTTTCTATCAAAGGCGATTTCATTATACGTATTTAGAAAAATGTCCAGAAAAATTAAGCATTACATAATATACTTTTCTTTTCTGAAGACAAAGAATTGAGTCATGAAGAACAAGTAATTGAGAAGAACGCGTAGCAAGTAGCAGGAACGTGCATTAAAGATATTTTTATTTCCTAACTCTCTTCAGGAAACTTATGACTTGAAGAGAAGTGTCAAAATTGAAAAACTCAAGTGCGAAGTTCCGACACTTGAATTTTTAAATTAACTTTCCAAACGTGTGCGACTATTGTATCTACATTAGGAAACGCTGTTTTCACTTGCTTAACAGCTTGTTTGGATGGTTGTTACACATTATTTTATAATGTAGTGTATCGTTTGATGAATAATTGAATATAATGTTTGGATAAACTGTATCATTTGTCGTTGTTTCATGATATCATGCACCAACAATATGAAGAATAAATTTACAAGAAAAATTATGATACAAGATAAATTTATTATATAAAAAGGTAGGATAAATGATAAAATAAAATTATTTAATAATAGTGAAGGGCGAGATGAGAGAAAAGGACAAGATAACAACGCAACCACACCAAATTGTATTTAATGTAACAATACAATACAATGCAATAGGTAACGATCATCCAAACAAGCTAGGAGATGAAGAAAAGAACATTTATAACGGAAGCTTAATATTTCCTGTTGATATAGAAAGTGCCACGTACTAACTTTGCAAGCTCTGAGATCTGCCCAGTTAGACCTATTAATATGTAATGTAAATATCGGGTCACACACGTAAGAAATTTTTTTTTTTAGAAAAAGAAAAAAAACAGAAAAATCTGAGAATAATAGACCCATGTTCATTAAACAGCTTCTGTAGATGTCCTTATAGTGCAAGATGGCTTTTGAAAATGCCATTTGGGGAAAAAAGAAAGAAAAAAAACAAACCACTCACTCTTAATAATGTTATTTTTCAATTTAATAATTTTTATTTAGCAACAGGTCGAAGATAAACAATTAAGATGACCAATTGGAAAATTCAACCCCAATTTTCTTCTCGAAGAAAATCCTTAATAATCAAAGCACCAACTTGTCCAGAAGTGGTAATGGTCAACCATAATTGCAGACTAGAGAATTTTAAGCCAAAATAACTAATACGTCTTCTTTCTTTTTAACCACAGAGATTATTGCGATATTGGTTGAGTTTTTAAAAAGAAAATAGAAACACCAGTATAGCTTTTAAAATTTAATACTATTCTTTTAAAGCAGCAGACGTCACTTCAAAAGGAAGAAAGGAAATAGAAGAGCTAAACGATACAAAACCAAATCACTGTGAAGGAATTCATCACTCAAGGCTTTGTAAATGATAAATAGAATGCTTAGACTTCAAAAATTGGCTCTCAAATTTTGTAACCAAGACGAAGAAATCACGTCAAGAGCCATTTCAAAATAGCAGCAAAGTAAAAAGAGAAGATGAGGAAGAAGAAGATAAAAGGAAGGAAATGGCGGAAGAAATCAAGCTAGCATTCTTGGAGAAACCCTACAAATATAAGGTTGTTCCGAACTTAAACGTAAACACAAAGCAATGCAACTATCATAGATTAACTTTGTTCTAACAAGACACAAGGCAAGCTAAATGATCCCATATCAATGGATTAGAGCCAGTTTTTAGTTTATACGAGCTTACATCATCTTTCTTCAAGTTCAGTATTTGACAGTAGCAACGTAATCAATTCCCTAGATTGCTCCCTGACTCCAGAGGCATCATGCATTCTGTTATAGCCAAAACAGTAATAACCACCACACAGATACTGTATCACCTCCTGTATACAAAGGTGCAATGCTATTTCATAGCATATGCTGAAGCAAAAGCTCCTACTACAGCTTTCAATTGTTCCAAAATATTACTTGGGTACACTACATCTCAGTCGACTAGCATGACAAAATTACAAAACTGACCAGGAAAGAGTTTCAACAGTTACTGAACTGAATCAGCTGCCGGGGCTGCATGATGGTTTACAACCAATGGAGGACGTAGAGCTTTGTGATCAGCTAGTTTATCCTTACGTGCCTTGTACATCTCTTCTGTCTCAATGACAACCAACCTTTTCACCTAAGATCAAAAGAAGAGATACAAAATATATTAATCTTCATATGGTAACTACAAAAGTTGTATATACCAGACTAGACATTTGAAGGCAAGAAACTCATTAAACTAGTCCATATTGATAGCAAAACACTATCAAACCTGCTGAAGCATTCCCCTAACAGTAGGCGTGTTCCACCGCATTACAGTCCGGTTGCATTTCCGCAGACGCATTGCTTCAAGGGTACGCCTATGGAGCCTCCTAGTGCCTGGAATACCCCTTACAAGGGTTATGTATAGATTAGGGCTCCATGAGATTGGAGCACAAGCTTTAAAAGCATTGTAAGCACTCATCTCTTCCTACTTTACCGCTTCTGCTTTCCTGTAGCAGAGCAGACAAGAAACATTTCGTTCAAAAGAAGCACTTCAATTAAGAAGAGTAAGATTTGCAGGGATGAGTCCCAATAAGAAAAAAAGTGACGAGCATCTTAGTAGGAAGAGGCAGGTTAGCTGGAAATTGGAAATGTAGTAGATTTGCATGATTCTGAAAAGGAAAAAAAAGGGTATATAATTTACAATCAGAATATATAAAAAAAGTGAGGCACTCAGAGAAACAAAATTCTCCGAATTGGGAGAAAACTGCATCACAATCAACAAAAGTAAACTCATAGCTTCGAAATTGAAGTATGTGAATTGCATAGTACTTAGGTGAAATTCTGCCCTCTAAGAAGAACTTCCATATAGTAGCCCTAAGAGGCCACCCATTGGAAACAGATAGTAATCAAACGTCTTCTCTCCTTAACAACTTAAAACTTTTGGATTGGACTATTCACACAATTCAACATGTCATCAGAGCAAGCAGAACTGCTAGATTCAGAGTCTCACCACTACCCAAAATTATTGCACATACTTGACCCAGGAAAAAAAATCAAGTCCATCCGCAAGGGAACATATTACAGATATATTCAAGTAAATAAAGTATCCAGTCTTTAATAGCTGATCTTTTATATGAGGTGATTCACACGATTTAACACACTTGTGAAAAGGAAACAGGGAACTGGACAACTCAAAGAGTTAAAACTACTCTTTCCTGAACAATGTACAACAAATAAAGAAGAAAACTGTGGAAACAAGAGAACTCAATGTTTTTGTGTGTTTTGGATAGAAGTACAAAGGATGCTTACAGTAGTAGATGAGAGAAAATCTGCACTCATGGTTTGAGAAACCGCTGCTAGTTCTTAAACATGTAGAAGTCGAGCCAAATCTAGGCTCTATTGTAGACTAATTCAAAATAGTTAAATAACTTGGACAAATCTGTAAAAAAAACAATGCAGCAAGTCCCAAGTAAAGACATAAAACTGGATTCTAACGAGCACCCCTGAGACCCTTGAACTAGAATATTTCCCTTTGAAACCCACATTTTACAATAATCACCACATACTTCAAAATTCAGAGGCAAGATAAAAGATGTGAAAGCATAAAATAATGCACCAAAACTGAGGCTTTCGGAGCTATGAACCAATGATGGGTTAATCAAGCGTAAACCATTGTGATTTGTCGAATCTCTATGAGAATAATATTTTCTTATCCTATGCATTGGTTCTTTATTCAGAGTGCTGATGCATTACTTTAAATCTTCTATCATTTATTCTGCCTTTAAGATATGTGAAGGTGGTTTTAGAACTTCGACTCTGGAAAAAGCCGATATTTTATATACCCCCATTTCACAGATTTAAATGCTTTACGGAAGGGCAATAACAAACTTAATTCTGCTCCTATTTATTTGAGATTTACACAGCGATTGTTTGAGTTTTTTTCGAAACAATATAGACTTAGTAATAAATAGTTTTATCATCTGTCTCAGTTTTGAACATGACTAAAAATGTTCAACGACTTGGTCTTGAACTATTTTTTTATAAGCTGGCCCGGACACCATGGTTATCAGGAAAAAGAAATGTTCAAGAACAAGTTATTGTAAACATCATTTCTCAACTGTAGACACTGACTTCACCTTTTAGTTTCCTCTCATCCACTGCTATAAATAACCATCTCAGCTTTTCTTCATGACACATCAGATGATGATTTCTCACATTTCCCAAAACTTTTACTCCGGTCTTTTAAATTATTTTGAGAAGAGTAGTTAGTACGACATTTCTATGACAGTTCAAAAATGTTGAAGAGTAGTTAGTACGACATTTCTATGACAGTTCAAAAATGCTGAAGAGTAGTTAGTGCGACATTTCTATGACAGTTCAAAAATGCTGACTATCTGCTCTAGTCAAATTAAATAAATTGCTTCCCTACCAGCAAAGAGAATAGTCAATATTAAGAAATTAATGCACACCATCTATCTCTACATGAGCATATATGTCGGCATTCTTTCAAGGGCAATTGAGTGAGCTTCAGCTACTCCTACCCGCCCCCCCAAGGCGAGGACACTGACTCACCCAAATAAAGAATGGAGAAAAGAAGTTCTCTCGAAGTGTGCATAAATTTCTCTCAATATAAAAATGGTTGGCTGGTCATTTATCACCTGACACAAGTTTAATGGATCTCCAAATAATGCAAACAGCTATAAAGATGTGATTTCCTTTATTACCGCATAGAAAAAAAACTAATATCGCTCAATGAAGATCTAACAATAATCTTGAAGAAACAGTTTGCTATAAGTAGAACCAGTGTTACCAAACGCGCGCTTAAGCCCTAAAGCGAGGATTAAAACAAGTTGAGCGCTTCCCCTCGCTTAGCGGGCTCTTTAGTGTTGTCATCAAGGCTCTAAGGCATACTTTTCCTTACCAATGAGTGTAATTCTGAAGAGCCGACACTGAACAATTGATATTTCACTTTATCGTAAATCTTCTTCAATTTCATTGTCCATATATTTGGTATTCATACCTGTAGATATTATTCTTGGACTACACATACATATTTGTAGTTTTTCTCAATTGCGCTTTCCTTCATTAAATTTGTGATTAGTGCTTAAAGCCCCAACAGACCTTGGAGCATTTTTTGCGCTTTTCGCTTTTGATAACACTGAGTAAAACAATGTCAAGCTCTGCTAAGTGCTCCTATCAATCCGCATCACTTTAAACCAATATTCCCACTCAATCTAGGAGTCCCTTTCCTCCAGCTCACTCACTTTTTATTTTTTCTGGTCCAGTTAAACCTTGTCTAACTAAATCGCAAAGCAAGTTTACGCCATAATTACTACTGGCCCACACGAGTACATAACAAAACAATAGCATCAACTCAAAACATCAATAACAACTTCTAAACGTAACCAAAATCAAATTTTGAAGATGATAAACTCATTGATCTCCTTACCTTAGGACCTTAGGTTCTTTATTGACCCTTATCTTACTTTTCCTACTTCCACATATCTTGTATAGGTGCGTTGAAGATTCCAATGGATGGGGTTGGACCTTTTTTCTACCCAAAATGAACCAAAAGAGAATGATTTTTTTCTATTCTTCTAAAATAATTCATCGTTTACATAAAATCCAGAAAGCAGCTGAAAATCAAATTCAGCACAGAGCCCACTAACGAATTACAGGTTTCCATTCTAACTACAATCCAAAAGTTGTCAAAATAAGCCATTTTAGAGATACCCAAAACCATAAACAAAAGTTCTATTACAAGATGCACAAATGGACATACATACAGACCACTATCAGTAGATGCAAATTGAACTTTGGAAATGGACTTAAAAGAAAGATGAGAAAAAAGAGTTCTTTTAAGCTCTCGTACTAAAAAAGGAAGAGCAATGATACGACCAAGAATTTGTTGAAGATCAAAGATGAGAACTTACTCTGCCGAACGCTCTCTCTGAAGTCTGCTCCTCTCGGAGTTTTTCAGCAATGGGCTGAGCTGATGTTTTCCGAGTTGAGACACTTGCCTTTGCCCTATGCTGTGCTCTTTTTCTTTTCACTTTTTTTTTAAAAAAAAAAATTTACTTTCGTGGATTGGGCTGCAAATATTAATGGGGGAAATTCAAAAATAGCCAGATTTTGAAGTGTCATTTAAAACTAGTCACAGTTTTAAAAGTAATCGAAATTTAATCAATTTTTATGTAAAAATAAATTTAAACAAAAATATTGTTCAAAATCCAGAAATACTCCAGCATAAATACTGGAATTCTAGTATATTATACTGGAGTTCTAGCATAAGTATACTAGAATTCCAGTATATTATAGTATATTGTATTGGAGTTCCAATATAATATATCGGTCCAGCATAATATGTTGTAAGTTCATAAACAGGTGCTCCAATCTCCAGTATATTATGCTGGAACTTTCCGTGTGTTGGAGTTCCGGCATAATATGCCGGAAGTTCATACAAAGGTGCACTGATCTCCAGTATATTATGCTGGAACTTTCCGTGTTGCAGTAAAATAGTGGTTATTTTTCAATGACTTTGCAAATGCTGGCTATTTTTTAATGACCAGTCCGAAAACTGACTAGCCCATGCTATTTTTACAATATTAATACGTTTAGAAAAATTGTACGAAATGACACCATGTAGCCACTTTAAGGGGCTTCTATTTAAAAATTAGCTAGTGCATTCTAAATTTTAATTTTTCAGTTAAGTTTTGTCCTAAACTAAAAATTTTAATTTAAAATTTCAGGACAAAAGGACAAAATAATAACTGAATCCCTAAGAACGGCTATATGTGCACTTGCCCCTATTTAAAACTTATGTGGATTGGGTTGCAAACATAATGGGTTAAAAACAAAAAAAATCGTAGAAATGATACCAGATAGCCACTCTAAATGGCTGCTACTTAGGAATTAGCTAATGCGTCATAAATTTTAGTTTTTTAAGACAAAAATATTCTGAAGCTAAGATTTTTAATTTTAAATTTAATGATAAGATACGTACTGGCTAACCTCTAAATAGCATTCCTGAGATTGGCTATTTGTGCACTTGCCCCAAAATTTCTTTTTACCCTTTTAGAAAAACTGTTGTATAACTACTCTAAAAAATAATAGCCGACAAAATATTTTTAGTATATTAGTGCATGATATACAAACACTATGAGTATATATTCATATATCTATTTTGTATGTCTGGATAGCAAATATTATTATTTATAGTCGACCGACCAAATGTGTAACCAATATTTTAAAAGGCGTTTTCTAGGCGAGCCATGTAGCAAGGCATACCAAAAATGCACCAAGATGTGTTGTCGCGGCATAAGCTCTGACATTCCGTGCATTCACCTAGGCGTAAGTCGCAACGTTCTTGACGTTTATTTGAAGCGTAAGCTCCGAGAACTTTTCCAAACTTGAGCATAAAATTCTTAAGAAATCCTTTTATTTTAAACTTAAACATCCAAAAGTTAACTCATAGTAAATTTCAAACTAAAAATCTCAAAAGCCAAAGATTTTTTCTAATTGTTTACTTCAATTTTATAATCTTTACTCTTTGCCATTTATTATTGAAAAATAAATATTTTTAGACCTTTGCCTACAAGGTGCAAACAACAAAGCAAAGAGTTTTGCCCTTCAGTTTTCACTATGCTTCTATGCTTGCATTTCCTTCTTTATGCTTCAGCTTCTTTTTTTTCCCTTTCTTTTTTTGCATAAATTAAGGTTTTTGAATTTAATTTTTTTTATGTGGCTCTAGTTTAGATATTGTCTTGATGAGTGATGACATATGTGTAATGCATTGTCTTTCATTTTTTCAAGTGAAAAAAAGATGCTGTATGGTTCAGGCACATGTTAATATGTTTAATATATGTATATTTCTTCATATTAGTTTTATAATATTATTGATTTTTTTTTATTTGTACTATATTTTTCTTATTTATATAATAACTCTATTAATTTATAAAATATAAAAAATTAAATACTATTAGGGCTTAGCGTCTCAGGACGTTCGCTTTATCGTTATTAGGTAAAATGCCTCGTCTATGGCCCATGCTTTTTAAAACACTACGTGTAACTTGACCTTTTTTTACGCCAAGTGAGGAATTTTGACCCAGATTGGCTCAACCAGGTCTGTTGTGATCTAATTTTACGCAATTCCTAATTTCTAATTTAGAGGTGACCTACTCTCTTGATGTAAGTATACGCAATTTTAAAATTTTAAGTAGTTTAATATATATATAAAATAGGCTTTAAAAATATAAGTTGTTGAAGTATCTTTGTGGTTTCAACTATAAGTTATGGTCGACTTATGAACCGTTTAAGCACAACTTGTGCTGGCAAATAGACTTGTCACTAATATTTTAAGGTTTTGTGTTATAACACATGCTTTTTACATTTTTCTATGATAGTGGTATCCCGGCCAATTTATGCATATTTTCACTATTCCGCTGCGTACACGCTTTCTAGACTTGGTGAGATAAGAATACATTATATTTATTTTACTTATGTATATTCTTTAGGGGTGGCATTGGGGCCGGGCATATCTAAGTCTTAGGGTATGAGTTCGCATGAACCCCTACTCCTATCCTTAAATCATGTATAATAATGTTATATTTCTTGAAAATTGCTTAATTATACATGCGTGAGCTCATGTTCAAAGACTCTTATGGTACAATAATCATTGGGTGCACCTCTACGAGTGAAATTGGTAGCTCAAATCCCACTCAAGACAGTCTTATTTTCGGTGTGGAGTATAGATATATACTTAAAAATCACTAAAATTTTAAAAAGAATATAGTTTTAAACCTATAATTTCAAAAGTGTAGTAGGTACATGATAAATAAAAATTAGACTCGCTAAATATAAATTACAAATTTGTATTGTCACAATAATGCACTTATCCTCTTGAAATTCATATCCGTCTCTGGTTGGGGCACCGTAGGGTGAGGGGTGGGTGGAGGGTTAAGATGATGGTTGGCCAAGATATGTTTGTCTGCATGCGTAGTAGTATAGATATTTACGAGGTACCCGATTATGTTCTAGTATACCAAAAACCAAACAGAGTGCTTAAATTGCTTATAACATGTATATGTGTGTTGGTTTTACAGAAGAAGTGAATTAAGGACATAGAGCTGAGGCCCTGGTTTTATCTTCATATGCATTCATGTAACCCTTCTAACTTCTCTTCTCCCTGCTAATCATGCTTCTGCATTCAATCTTGCACTTACCTACGCAAATTATCTTTTCTTGAAATTTGATTTCTGCTTTCTTTGTCTTTCATTCTTTAGATAGTTTCTTCACCTCTGCAGTAGAAAAATGTAAGACATTCTGGATGAGTGCATGTGTCCGCATTTGGTAATAATATCATGATTTTTGTAAATTGTGATTTCAACTAGAAAATAGGATTAAAAAAAAAAGAGATAAGGTAATACAGCCTGGGAGTACATCTCAAGTGTTTCAGCTCTCTTATCTTGATTGGTATTATTTTTAAGTAAATTTACATTTTTTTTAAAAAAAATTTAGCTTGAGTAGTCAAGTTAGAGAAATAATGGTTGTAATTGTTTGTCTGTTCTATTTTCACTTCATGTACTGTAGGTGTTTGTGAAATGAACTCTTATAATGAAATTTTAGTGGTGAAAAGGGCAGAAACTCTTCTCTGTCACTCTGCCCAGACTTCAAGAATTTCCATCTTGCAGCAACAAAAAAAAAATTAAATAAATAAAATTATGACGGTGGAGTCCAGGCAAGCTGGCTTGTACCTGGACTGTTCTACCGGGTACCTGGTACCTCCATCAAGGGTACTTGTAGCCATTTGCTTTCCTTTTTCATCTTCAGTGAGACCTCCCGGTGACCAATTTGACCGGATAAATTCTCCATGCCTATTCTATCAGTCGATCTTTCGATCGTTTTTGCTTGTCAAAAAGCTACTGAAAAAATTTATGGTTATATTTGCTTCAGGTTCTCTAACCACATGTTTTAGGAGATGTTAATTGGATTGCGTCTTTGTAGTGATGCATCAGGAATGTAGGACTTCTAAGTAGTTTTTTTTTCATCTGAGCTGTTGTAGGTTAGTCTCCAGATGTCCATTAAATCATATCATTGTTGAACCAAGGATCAGTAAAGGTGGATTCAGATGGAAAGCAAAGGACTCCAATAATGTTCCCATTGAGAAGTGGAAGCAAGATAGCATTTTCATTGATAGACGTGGCAAATTTAGACACTTTGATCACAAAAAAATTTCAAGGAAAAGATGTAAGTAGATGTACAATGGCAATAGTTTCATATATGTGTTTCTCCGTCCTGATACCAAATTCATGACTATTGTGCAGGTGGTTCTTTAAGGGGTAGAGGATGGAAATATGGATCTGGTTTTGTTGATGGTATATTCCCAGTGCTAAGCCCAATTGCTCAACAAATTCTAACTTTTGTAAAGAAGGAAAGAGATCCAGAGAGGATTTGGTCTTCCTTGGATACTCTACGTCCAACCAATGACACTTGGGATGATATAATAAATGTAGCAGTTCAACTTCGAATCAACAAACAATGGGATCTGATCATACTGGTAAAGATCATTTTGTCTCTGTTGCTCCATTTAATCATATTCTGGCAACGTTCAATTATCTGTGTCCACTTATTTTCCTATTATGTATCCTGTATAAATATCTTCCATAGAATTTCGAGACAGCTCATGTTTGAACAATTGAGCGGAAAAGCATGTATATCTGTAGGCAGGTCATTCTTTTCTAGGAAGTTACTTTAGACTTGGCAAGATACAATACAATCTTAGCTAACCTGGTTCTAAATAGCTTCCTCATTTCTATTCAAGCCTACAAGATGGAGCCTCATTTAAATGACAAAAAATTTACTAACACCATAAATAACTTTGCAGGTGTGTGAGTGGATACTGTGTAGGAGTTCCTTTCAGGCTGATGTGATTTGCTATAATTTGCTTATAGAAGCTTATGGGCAGAGTTCACTTGTTAAGAAGGCAGAATCTACTTATCTGGCACTTCTTGAAGCTCGATGTGTCCCGACTGAGGATACTTATGCACTTCTTCTGAAATCTTATTCCAAATGTGGGATGCTAGAGAAGGCTGAAGCTGTCTTCTCTGAGATGCGCAAGAATGGCCTTCCCCCAAGTATGTTTTTTCTTCTTTTTCTGTTTGCTGTTGTACCTACTATATCAAATGGAATCATAATCACATTACCATGCTAGTGGAAACTTATAACTACTTCCTCTTTTCTTCAAATGACACTTCATCCTCCTTTTTCAGATTATTTTATAAGGTCAAAATCGGCACTGGTTGGGTCTAAAACTATGTAGAATGTTCAAAATAACAAGCCTATTGCTCTGGAAGAATATCAGTTAACATGTCTAAGCACAATTTGCACCAGAAAACTAAAAGATACGAGCAATCATATTCCCAATTCACTTGATGGTCAATGCAGTTATTCTTTTTTGCTCTACTTGTAAGTTGCTCTATCAGTTCTCATAGGTCAAGAAAGAAGCTTCACAATTCTGCCGTCATAAAGGGAAACAGATTACTAAATAAAAGTTATTTTGACCGGCCTTATATGCAGTCCAAGTAATTTTAAGACTCAGCATAATATGATCTTTCAGCCATCTGCAGGTGCTCTTGTATATAATGCTTATATTGATGGGTTAATGAAGGGACGGAATTCACAAAAAGCATTGGCGATATTTGATAGGATGAAGCGAGAAAGCTGCCAACCATCTACAGATACTTATACAATGCTGATCAACTTATATGGGAAGGTAAAACAGTAGTACATCTGACCCTAATTTTCTGGCTCTTTTTCCTTCTGGTACTTGAAAAAAATCCTGGTGGAGTTCAAGCTGAAAATTTTGATTTACATACAGTTCTGGGGCTCTAGTTCGATTGCTAATTAAATACTTCTCTGCTGCTGATGTTACTCTATCTGTCTGTCCTTGTGTCTCAATTGATCGAATGACTTCTTCATACTATCCAGGAGAACAAATCTTACATGGCTCTAAAGGTGTTCAATGAGATGAAAACTCAGAAATGTAAACCTAATATCTGTACCTACACAGCTCTTGTGAATGCATTTGCAAGGGGTGGCCTATGTGAAAAAGCAGAAGAGGTCTTCGAAGAGCTACAAGAAGCTGGGTTTGAGCCTGACGTTTACACCTATAATGCCTTGATGGAAGCTTACAGGTGAACACCGCTAATGTTTCACTAATGGACCCCTTTTTGACTGAAATAATGTTAAAATAATCACATCAAGCCCGTCTTCCATTTCCAGTATAAGCAGTAGACCATAATAGAAGAGGGGGGGAGGGGGGTGTTATTTTACAATGGCCTACTTTATAGGACTCAGTCGTGACTCCCTTATGAGTGCTGAATCTTAGTTTGATTATTTGAAACATCACCAGGTTTTAAAAAAGGAATAATCCTGTTAGGATTTGCAAATTTCTAGCAAGGGACTTCATTTAGCTGAATATAAACATGAACACCTAACTAGTTTCTGCAGAAGCATGCCTTAGGCATATGTAGAATTGTCATTCTTCAATCTATAGCTCATCATGAACATTCCTAATGGAGGAAATGTAGATCAATAAATGTACACCGCCTTCTTTCAAGCATGTACATTCTTCTGTAGGTATGTTCAGAGTTATGTTTTCCCTTCCACTAGTTCTTCTCTTAAAAATTTACATAGCCAAAGATTGATGCTTTCGTCTAACAGTCGTGCAGGCTATCCTCAAGGTGCAGCAGAGATATTTTCTCTCATGCAACATATGGGCTGTGAACCAGACAGAGCTTCATATAATATTATGGTGGATGCCTATGGAAGAGCTGGTCTTCATGAAGGTACCTTTTCTCTATTTTAAAGAGGTGCTTCTTGTTGGGCTAAACTAGCCCAAATACACTTTTAACATGGTGTGATGTTGTCCCCTTTGAGTTTTCCACATCGGTGGGATTTGAGGTTCTTGGTCTTCTTATATGGTATTGGGCAATTCTTACCTCATGAGCTAGCTTTTGGGATTGAGTTAGGCCCAAGGTTCATTTATCATGGTATCAGAGCCCAGGTTCAGCGGGACGATTATGGAGATGGCGGAGTGATGGTGTGGGGCGGCATACACACAAGAAGAAGCTAGTTGCGGGTTTCGGGTGCCATAATACTCTAACAATGTGGGCGACACACAATAATTTCGGAAATTGACCCGTGGATCGTGGTAGGGGGGCACGTGGAGCTTAGTTCGAGGGGGAGATTGTTGGGTGTACGAACAAAGTCCCATATTGGTAGCTGAAAAGATTGGGAGTCTACATATAAGGTGTAGGGATCTCTTATTGGTGTGAGGCCTTTCGGGAAAAACCGTGCGGGCTTGGCCCAAAGCAGACAATATCACATCATGTTAAGAGTGTGTTTCGACTACTTTAGCCCAACACATCTCTCTCATTTAGTAACGAAAATAGTTTAAATAAGCTCATATGCGGAGCTTTATGCGGTCTTTTCCTGGACCTTGTGTGAATGCGGAAGCTTTTGTGCACCGGCTGCCCTTTTAAGCTCATTTGCGGAGCGTAGTAATTGCAACAAACACATAGATATTCATATAACATCCTAGAATGAGGTAAAATAAGAAGATAGAAAAGAAAAAGAGAAGTTTTCTAATTGATGCCAAGTGAAAATGAAAAGTTTAAAAAAACAAAGTGCTCTCTGCGGCCTTGAGTTAACTATTTCTGTAGATAACAAGTTTAGTGCCCATAGTCTTGTTGGATCTATATGCCTCTTATGAAAGTTGCCTTTGTTTCTGACTGACGCTGCCTTTTCATTCTTTTAAAAAATATATTTATTAGATGCACAAACCGTATTTGATGAGATGAAGCGGCTGAGAATAGCTCCTACAATGAAATCATACATGTTACTAATATCAGCCTACTCAAGAAACAGTAACGTGTCAAAATGTGAAGAAATTGTAAAGCAGATGCAGAAAGAAGGGGTGAAACTAGATACTTTTCTTCTTAACAACATGCTCAACTTGTATGGTCGTCTTGGTCAGTTCCCAAAAATGGAAGAACTCTTGACTGTCATCGAAGCTGGATCTTATGTAGCCGATATCAGCACCTACAATATCTTGATCAATGCATATGGACGATCAGGATTTATCGAAAAAATGGAAGAGATTTTCCAATCACTTCCTGCTAAGAACTTGAAGCCAGATGTTGTTACTTGGACTTCCAGGCTTGGAGCATACTCTAAAAAGAAACAGTACCAAAGATGCTTAGAAATTTTCGAGGAAATGATTGATGAAGGTTGCTATCCAGATGGTGGAACAGCCAAAGTGCTCCTCTCGTCTTGTTCGAGTGAAGATCAGATTGAACAAGTTACAACTGTAATTAGATCAATGCACAAGAATGTGAAGACAGTACAGTTGGTTTGAAATGGTTTATTACCATCAATATGTCTTCTACAAAGTGAGGATGCCTGTGATTTTGTCTTGGCTCCACATGGATGTCGAAATTAGATGTAAATACTGTTAATTTTTACCTTCTTTTTCTAAATGCTTAGTTGCTAACTTCCTTATACTTCTTTGGTGGTTAAGTACCCTATTAGTGTTTATTCTTGTTACATTTGTACTTAAATTCTTGGATCCACCTCTAACTAAACACATGATAAAGTGAGGCAAATTAAGATTTGAAGATCGCGAAATATCACTTTGTTTAATATTGTTTACCCTAAAATTTGGATAACAATTAAACTTATATTGTGGTTTTAAGGATATGTGATTTTACCCAATACCAATTGATAAATGAGAAAGTGAATGACTGAATCAAACTATAAAATAAATCAAACCAGTAAGCAACCTGAGTCCTGACCTCGAAATGATGTATTCTCGAGGTGACAATAGTATAAGAACGCTTAAGATAAAATAATTCTGATGAACAGTAGCAGAATAATAAGCAAGAAAGAAAGGATTGTATAGCTTTTTCTCACTGAATAATGATCCTTACAAATGACTGGAATTCCTCTTTATATAGTAGAGGAATCCTAATTATGGTATACTTCTAATTGCAAAAGGAGATCGTATAAACAACTGATTAACCACTACTGATTTGATCCGTTCCGAGATGTAAACTGTATTTGTAAAATAATTCTGGAGATATAAAATAATATTCAAACAAAAATGTAAACGAAATAAAAAACAATTCGAGCCTACTAAATTCACAGTGTTTCCTTAAGAAATTTAATACCCTCCTAGTACCCAAGGTTATGGATTACTTCCTCCCAGGATAGAACGAATTACACACTGGTGTAATGGTACTTCAAACCCAGTGTTTCAGCGAACACAAAGTTCGGTAGCAAATCACACTTACTGTTGCTTTCTTTGACCAAAGTCGAATCCGAACCCGCAGCCGAAGCTGAAGCCGAGCCGAGCGAGCGACGACGACAACACGAGACTTGCCTTCTTCTCAACTCTTTATGAGCTAGAAGAAGAGCAATTGTTTATATACCCATCAAAAAAAATTTCCTCGTCCCATATGGGACAATCAAGGAGGGAAACTCAAATATTTCATTTTTCGACATGATTTGTGCATGCTTGTATTGCTTGCTTTGACATTTATAAATAATGATATTGCCTCTCTGGACTGATATAAACTGATAAATGATGAAATACAAATTTTTGAAAATCTCTTATTATTAAAGGACTTGCTTACATGCTTCATCCTTATTGAATTGAAATCACTTATAAAAATCCATACTCCTACACATTTTTTTTGTATTTATTTATTGAACCACTAGTGAGTGTAGAAGTCGACCTCACTACTTCTTCGATATTAGACGAGATTTTTACTGGGTACGTATTATTTTCGTACTCATACTACACTTGTTGTGCATTTTATTGCACATGCACATGTATGTCTAGTAGCCTCATGGGTGCAGCGGCATGGTTGATATGGAGACTTAGGTGAGCTGCGTCTCACGAGATGACCCCCAACCAGCAGAGTATTTTATTGTATTTTCTCTACTGTCTAATTGTATTTCGAACGGTTATTGTATTACATTTTAAATTCCT
This sequence comes from Nicotiana knightiana, assembly GCA_005239525.1. Classification (NCBI taxonomy): domain Eukaryota; kingdom Viridiplantae; phylum Streptophyta; class Magnoliopsida; order Solanales; family Solanaceae; genus Nicotiana; species Nicotiana knightiana. The sequence goes on along the minus strand of ML435289.1, from coordinate 28,213 downwards.
AGAAATATGCTCATGCACTTGTGACACCGGGTTCTGGGATGACTATGTGATTATTCAGTAATTAAATTTGTTAAAAACGTCATTATTTATTAAGTGAAGTTTATTATTTATTGTTTAATGTTTTAAAAAAATGATTTCAAAAAAACTACTTGAAGATTTGATTGACTTGTTGGTGTTGGCTTGTGTGACAGTGGTGTCCGGCACCATCACGACATTTATTGGATTTTAGATCGTGACAAGTGGCATCAGAGAGCGCTTTCAGTCAAGCAAGACTTCAAATCGGTGATCATAGACAATTTATGAGGGATAGCTTGGAAAACAGTACTTTTCAGAGATTAATTTCGTTCAAAAAGAAGAAATTTTGGACTCGATGAATCACAACCAGAGGTAGACGAAGCTTACGAAGAAATGCTACTTGAACTTGATGAGGATGCTGCTTCGCCCTACAATGGAAGCGGCGATGAACAAGCTACTTTTTCGCTGCCATCAACGGAACTCCCTCCGAACCTTGAATGATTTATGAAGTTTGTAAGAGATAACATGTGATTGTATGAACAAAAATTAGTATGTAACTTGTAGTATAACACTTCTTGATTAGTTCATTTTTCTTCTCAATTGTGGTATTAGCACCTTGTTGTGCTCATTCCATACGGGGGAGGAAGATTGAGAAAAATATTGTCATATTTTTTGTTGCTATAATAAAAGTACAAGGCATTGCTTTGAATATTTTTTTACAATATTTTTGTCTTTGAATTTGAATTAAAAAATTAGGTCACAATTATATAATAAAATTATAAGGCATTGCCTTAGATATTTTTTTAACATCTTTTTGTCTCTAAGTTCTAATTAATTTTTTTTTTAAATTACTGCTTCGCCGTTGGGCCCACTTAGCCCGTTTAGTTCGGGACCGTGAGTTCGTGGGCCTTGTCTCGGTCTGGTTCCTACAAAAAGTACGTTTAGCCAGGATCGTTTAGCCCGTTTATTTAGAGCCCGGACCACTTGCCAGTCTAAGGGTATTTTGTAATTCGCTATACTGATGAGTGTTGACACCAAGGTGGCCCATCCAAAAAGCGGCCTAATATTAAATAGTGTCAGTAGGACTGTGCATTTGGATCAGATATTCGACATCCAAACCGATCAGTCAATTTCAGATTTCGAATATTTGGATCGGATTTCAGATTATGTTTGTTATAATTTTAACCTGATCCGAAATCCGTAATTATTAGGGCATGTATAAATACTAAACTTTAATTTCGAATTACATCTTCGTCCAAGTTATTACCTTTTCAATTAATGGATTTTAGCTACATTGGCCCCATAGTACCCTCATAATTGCAAAAACATGAATTTTTCTTAGAGATGCAATGATGATAAAAGGGATGAAAAGTAAAGAAATGTTTGTATTAATACAGAACACAGAAGAAGCATATGCATAAGCCGATTAGATTAGCAATAGCTTTAATAATATCCGAACTATTTATCTGATCCGATATTAATTAGGATCGGATTCAGATTGTATCTTATTGTATCCGGAATCCGAAATTTCAATTTGAAATATACTAAATCCGATTTGATCCGACTATTATACTGCTGGCACCTAAGTCGCCAGTCGAAAAAGCGGTAATGCTAAATAGTGTCAGGGGTATTTTTGTAATATCGTTTTATACTAGTTGAGACGCTCCTAAAAATAAAGCTAGTAAACAGGGCATCTTCAATGAGGCCCTCCTCATGGAATCACAATCGTCTACCAAGAAATGTTACAAGGGACGCCTAGAAAGCACACCTCACCAACTTGTGCTGAATGTGTTTGTTGACACCTCGACCCACCAGCCACCACCTTTCTCTTCCCTATTTTTATTGCTTCCACTTTCCCTACAATACACTAATTTATTTTCCACTTGAAAAGCTATTTCCCTAATTACATTACACCTTTGCCACAACTCTATATTGCACTGACAAAAAAAAATGGCAACAAAGTTGTGGGCTTCAAGAGCTGCTTCATATCTCAGGATCTCAACATTTCACAGAGCTTTTGCCACTGGTAATATGGTTATAGAATCATACTTTTGTTTCTGGGATCACCCGTTTGCCTTTTTTCTTTAATTTTTTAATGCTTTTTTTTTTCATTTGCTTTGAGTTGTGTGAATCTTGTCATGTATTTTTTGTAAAAAAAATCTGCTTGATCTGTCATTTTCTTGATTAAAGATCCGATTTTTGGAAGTGGGTTGTGGATTTTATGTGGTTCCTTAGATCAGCAGAAGGTTTTTTGGGTTGTTGAGGGATTTCTACTTCATTATTTAATTTTGCACTATATCACTTGTTGTGTTCTGAAGTGTTGTATCAGGTAGGGTATTGTTTGTGTTGTTTTTCTTTTTTGGTAAGTAAGTACGGGATTGTGTTTTTGTCAATTTGTTTACAAATGTTGATTGAGAATGATATTTTTGTTGTTTGCTCAGTGAATCTGTCCCTTAGATGCATCTGGAATTTATTATGATGGAGACTTGATAATGACTTGTGAACTTGTACTTGTGTTTGATGTCATCAGCCTGATGTAGGATTGGAAGATGGTAATGCAATGAAATTTTCAGGACTAGTGTTCTTATTTTAATGGTACAACTCTAAATTTATGGACAGCTTTCAAATTTAGAGTAACTATATTAGCTACCATTACCGTAAAATGTATCCATGTTTCTACTTGTTTTTTTCCCCTTTTTTATTGCGTTAATGTATTGCAAATATAAAAAGTTCTAAAGAAATGTCTATATGATGCTTAGTGTGTTAATCATAGTTGTTATCCTTTTTCCTTCAAGTGCCAATCTCTCTAGTAACTGGTTGTAAATTCTGCAGATTCTGTAAGGACTTCAGGAATGGTCGTGGTGCATGATTTTCTGTAACTATGTGAAATTCTCCAGTTCAGATGTCTCTTTTTTCTTTGTCGAGTCTGTCTTCTATATTTGCACTGCAAAACTGAAGGCATCTTACTAGTGCAGTACGGCTTCTGAACATTAGTATATAGAGAACATGCTAAATTCCTAGTTAGGTGCACTGCTTAGTGGACTATCGGGATAGAGTTCGCAGACTTAGTCTTTCATTATATGACAAATGTAACACATCTTAAAGTTAGTTCCCCATATTACCTTGATTTGGTTATGTTTGATCGTTATAGATGCAAGTTGTAGGGAACCTAGTTCATACTCTACAGTATCCTTCATTCCCTGAACATCAGAAATAAAACATCCAGGAACAATGAATTTAATAATAGCGTAGTCCTATTGCTTTCTGTTGACATAGTTGTTCTGTTCAAATTAAGTTGGGCACAAAAATGTTCGTTAATTGATTTATATTTTGATAAATTGGGCAGAAAATATTTATACAGTCTAAAAAATCTCAAAGGATTGTTTCCTCGTGCAGCATATGTTTTTGTGTTATATTTTGTATACACAATTTTTGAGTGAATTTTTTTCCTGTCGTGATACTTTTAGTCCGCTTCCATGTTGTGTCTGAATCCAATGAATAATAGCCTGGACATGTGAGTAAAAGGAACAGTTTTGGACTGAACCATAGATGGTTGAACATTTGACCCCTAAAAAAGGGCTCCCATTGGAATAATGTAACGACAACCTATGGCTATGCAACTGATCAAACAAACAAACACAATCGACGGCTACGTAGATGCATATCACTAAAACTCTCTCTAATATAACAATGGGTTGTGTTCAAATTCTTTGCAGTGGCCAAGGATTTAAAGTATGCAGAGTCTCATGAATGGGTTAAAGTTGATGGTAGTTCTGCAACAATTGGCATCACTGATCATGCTCAGGATCATTTAGGTGATGTTGTCTATGTTGAATTACCTGAAGTTGGGGCTTCTGTAAATCAATTTGACAGTTTTGGTGCTGTTGAAAGTGTCAAGGCCACCAGCGATATCAATTCTCCTGTTTCAGGGAAGGTGGTGGAAGTTAATGAGAAGCTCGACTCCTCTCCTGCTCTGGTGAGTTATTTCCCCAAGGAAAACATTTTCCCGCATACCAAACACACCCGTAGTGTATATATTTTTGTTGTCTGCATGGATGTGATCATCTCTGTCATGCATTCCCCCTCATACATATAGTGTTGGGCTAGTAGGAGAAGAAGATGTGCTTGCTTGTGTGCACATCAATACTGCGTTGCATGCTTTCTTAGCTCTTTGACTTATATCGTGTGCGAATGCTCTCTTTTTTTCCTTCTAGTTGGTTCTTTTCCAAGAATTTCTTCAGTTGATTGTAAGTTGGGAATGTAAAGGGTCCAAAATGAGTGAATGTATAGTGAAGATTCACATGACCTGACCCCAACTAGTTTGGGATTGAGACGTAGTAGTTGTTGTACCCTTGTACTACCGTCATAAAAATTTAAGAGCCAATTTGTTAGCCTGCAGAGACTAACTAATAGGTCCGAGCTCTATGAACTTATCAAATGTATTATTAAGTCAATATGTTATCATCTTAATCAAACATGTATGCCATGATATGTGTAATACTTTACCCCAAAAAGAAGATGACATATGAATCTACTACTTCGTCAAATATTTCTGCTTTGCAGCGCCAAGTGTTCTATTATGTACCTCTTTGGAGTTAATAATAAATGATAACTTAGCAGCAGGCTTACAGGTTTATATTTTGGTAAATACTCCAACTCTGTAGTCTTGCAACTTCATATATTCAGACCACTGTTTCTTAGAGAATATGTGGCTCACTAGAATCTGCTCTCATCAAAACTTTTCCACGTCTCCAACATATCATCAAGATATTGATGTTTGTAGCTCAAGTCTACGATGCATATACTCCACGAGACTTTTATATGGACCTTTTGCTGAATTCAATCATCAAGTGTTCTTTATTTTAGTTCCAGCTCTATGATACTGCTTCACGTTTCATCTTTACTTGTTCGTATATGGTATGTGATCAACTTTGCGATGTGTGTATTAAGATCAATGGGAGCCCGTATCAAGAAGGATGGATTATAAAGGTGGAGATGAACAACCTTGACGAGCTCAAATCGTTGATGGACCCTGACCAGTATTCCAATTTTTGTGATGAAGAAGACGCGAAACACTGATTGAAACCTCAAAAGTTGAGAAAGAACACACTTTCCTGCAGGATTTTTCATATTCTAAGCCCCAGAAGGTGGAGTAGTAGTAGTGCTATTTGGTCTTTGATACAACATCTGTTACCGTTGCAGATCTTCTCTTTCTTTGCAAATAAGTCGGTGCTCTGAATGTTGAATCTCTTCTAGGTTAAATTCTAGTTTTTTTCCTTCTGGCATTGCATTTAGGTTTTTCCAATTTTCGGTGATGAACTGATGTATTAAACTACTACAACAACAACAGCCCAGTAAAATCTCACCAATGGGGTCCGGGTAGGGTAGAGCGTACGTTGACCTCACCCCTACAACTACTTTCACAATTAAACTCATAAATAAAAATGTGAACCTACTTTCACCCTTTCATATCTTTTGCTTAACCGATTCACTCTTACATTTTTCAACAGCCTTCACAATTAAACTTCTTCAACCTGTAGAAGCGGAATTGGAACCTTACAAACATTAACAATGCAAGTATAGTCGCAACTCTAATGTTGATCTGACCTGCAAAAAAAAAGAAAAGGTCTAATGTTGGGAGTTCTTTAGATTTTTCATATAAAATACGTTTTGGAAAAATAACTGGACCAGAAAATCTATAGTTAGAAATTCAATTGCTTCTAGAGACCCCAAAAATCCCAATAAACTTGTTTAGTTTATTTGGTCGAGAAAATGACAGAATCGGTATCTTATGTTTGGGATATGTTTAGAGCCCGTTTGGACATAAGAATTTTTTCACTTTTTTTCAATATAAGTGTTTGGCAATAAAATTTTCAATCTTCAAACGAATTTTGCAATTTTTCGAAAATTTGAAAAATTCTAAAAAATTGTTTTTTAAAATTTTTACTTAAATCACTCACAAAACTTCAAAAATAATTCAAATTTATGTTCATGTTTAAACACGACTCTAATTTACAAATATCATTTTTATTTGAAAAATATTTTTACTTTTTTTGGAATCTTACGATTCTTATGTCCAAACGCCACACTTAAACTGTGAAAAAAAATATTTAAGGGAAATCCTGTCAAATCCCTAAAATTACAATACCAAAAAATGCACTAGACACTAATCATACTATATTATAAGTACGAAGACTCAAACTAAAAATTGAAAAACTAAAATAACCCTATAAAGCTGAGTGACTATAATATCCTTCAACATAGTATACCTTTAAATAATTTTTTTTGTCTAAAAACGTCAATACACATTATAACAAAATTAATTAAAAAAGTTTAATTGAATAAACACAAACATAGAAGCCTTTTGACGTTCCCCATTAAAAAGTAACTTCATATTAAATACTTAATAGGTACGTGAATGTAATTAACTGAGAATTCTATTAACTGATAAAGTATAACTACACGTTAATTGAAAAAATTTCACGTCTTAGCCTTAACTTTTGCTCCTTTTATCTTCCACCCTATCCTTTGTAATCCTTTCAATCATTTTATAAAATGTATAAGTTCATATCACTTCATTATCCATTAGTTATATCAATTTTCTCATAAAAACTAAAATATTATGAAATTTATAAATAGTACTATGGGGTGTGTGTAACTCCTAAATAAGTTATTTCGACTAATCATCATACTATATTAAAAGTGAGAATACCTTTAAATTAAAAGTTGATTTACGAAAATACCCTTTAAAAGTTGAGTGACCATTTTATCCCTAATATAAAAGTTATCATTTTTTTCTCATTAACTTATAATTTAGCTTATTTTAAAAATTCCAAAAGTGTCTAATTACATTACAAAATTAAAGGAGGAAGGTGAAAAGACTTCCCTTTTCAAAACTTTTTATGGTCCAAGATTATTAATGTTTTAGAATCTTTTAATTTACTGTTATAAATGAAAGGTCGTGATAATCTCGCAAACTATATTAGGACACTGAATAGTATTAGACAAACTATAGTGGAAGATAAAACTTAAGACCTGATCCCACCTTCTAAAATGGAGTTTCAAATCATAAATCTGAGGATTTTAGTTTACATAAGTAAGTCGTGGCATGGTATAGAATTTTTTTTTTTTTGGTTATTAGTCATAGAGCTTTTACTTGTATTTTATTCCTTCTTTTTTGCAGGTTGCAAGCTTATGCTTCTATTGATTTTTTTCTTCCTTTTTGTCGTCTTTATGAATCATAGCATTTGATTGTTATGTTCCTTTTAGCTTTTGTGGTAATATATTATTGGATATCATTTTCACATTCTTATTACACCTTATATTATAATAGTGAATAACAAGGTGTCTAATTACTTCATCACATTATCCTATTTCTCATGTTTCTGTTGTAAATCTGTTTACTTTTTTTGGCATATTAGATAAGTTTATTTTCTTCTAACTGCTTAATATGTTGAGACTTGTATGTATAGGGTAGCATGATATTTTAATAGTATTTATATTGTTCTAACAAGTCTGTATTAATCGATATGAAATACAGTACAACGCACGTCTTCAGAAACTAATACACTAAAATAGCTTAAAAGAATTACACCAAAAATAGCAAAAACTATCTAAAAGAATTACACTAAAAATTGCAAAAACTATCTAAAAGAATTGCACTAGACTGCACAAATACATTAAAAATAGCAAAAACTATTCCTCCAAATTGTAATTTCACCTTAACACTTCTTTTCCCCACAGTTCCCATTAAATTTAACCGCTCCCAAGTTTGTAAAACTTCAAAGACCAAAACTGTTTAAGAGTACTCTTAAGGGACTATTTTAAATATATTCCAAAAACAAGGGACCATTTTTGTCATTTTCTCTAACCTGACCAGAGTAAAGGTTAGCGCTGGCATGCCTTTCTTCCTCTTCGCCCCTAAAACCTCTTTGAAAAACCTCCAAGGAAGAGCTCCACAATCTGCAACTGCAAAACCTCCCCCCCCCCCCCAACCACCACCACCACACACACAGGCACAGACACAGACTCTCTCTCTCTCTCTCTCTCTCTCTCTCTCCCTCCACACCATTACAAGATGTCACTATCAATAATTTCACCTTTATACTTCCCTTTAAAACTTTCTTTCTCGGTAACTCTCACAATACAATCTATTTTAGCACCTTATCTATCATGTTTTTAGCTGATTTTTGCAATGTTTGGATTGGATTTTCAGGAAGAAAAAGGAAGATGTAATCCGTGGGCGTTGAGGCAAAGCTTAGGGAAGAAGAAGATGATGGTGGTGAGAGCTGGCCCAAAGAGAATATCTTTTGATAAAGAATGCAGAGAAGCTTTACTTTCCGGTATCAATAAGATTGCTGATGCTGTTTCTGTCACCTTAGGACCTAAAGGTATAATGGGCTTAATTTCACGCTTCTTTTAAACTCTTAAACGTTCTTATATCATTTGTATTGGTCTATATTTCCATTTATAATTCCTATAAGGACCTTAGAGGAAATGGAAAATCATGCAAAAGGAGAACAAAGTTGTTAGTTAATTCAAAATTGTGCTGCTCATGTGGGCTGACCCGACCCAGTTAGGAGGAGTTAAGAAAGAAATTTAAATAAAAGGAACCTTGTCCTTAACACATGGATGGAAGAAATAAGTTGGTTTATACCTTTTCTTGTCAATGAGATGTATATGAGGAGCTTGTTTTTAAACATACTGTATATGATAATGTTGTCTGCCTGTTTGTTTTGGACTGCAATGATTGTGGTGGTCAATTGTGCAGGGCGCAACGTAGTTCTCTCTGAATCTGGTGTGCTGAAAGTAATTAATGATGGTGTTACCATAGCTCAAGCCATAGAACTTCCAGATACAATTGAAAATGCAGGAGTGACACTTATCAAGGAGGTTATTATTCGAGCCTGAAACTGTAGTTGGATTATTGAATATTTGAGAAACTCCTAATCATTTTTATGTCTATTTCAGGTTGCAACTAAGACCAACAGTTTAGCTGGGGATGGTACAACTACTGCAATTGTTTTGGCTCGTGAGATGGTCAAAGCTGGTTTGCTAGCTGTTGCTTTTGGGGCTAACCCTGTTTCTATGAAGAAAGGAATGGAGCAGACAGTAAGAGAGCTGGTCAAAATTTTGAAGAAGAAAAGCTATCCTGTTAGAGGAAATGATGATATTAAAGGTAACTTGATTTATTCTTTATATTTATTCAACTTAGAAAATTCCTCTATTCACTTAAAAAAATTAAAGGTTTTGATCTCTCTCTCTCTCCCTCTCTCTTCTTACTATTTGCAGCTGTAGCTTCAATATCAGCTGGAAATGATGAGTTCATCGGCAGTTTGATTGCTGAGGCAATTAAGAAGATTGGTCCCGATGGCGTCATATGTATTGAGTCTTCCTCATCAGCTGAAACCACTGTCATGGTTGAAGAAGGAATGAAGGTGATATCTGCTCTTCAATGTGTACTCTCTGACTTCGAATTAAAGAATTGTAATTAATCATACTGTATCGAAAAATAAGCTATCAGGTTTGTTAAAAATGATGCCTCCTTAACTTTTCCAAGCCTTTCAGGTTTGAAGCAAATTTCAAAGCTCAAACATAGTGCAATAAGAACATTATTTGCCAGATTATAGTTCTACTAAGAAATTGAATTAACCTGTAGTTGTCCATTTATATTCTTTAGCTAATTTCACCATTTCATTTGTAAAGATTCTTTTTCTTCCATTTGTTTTCATTATTTTCTTGATTTGTATTCAGGCATTCTTTTCCTACAGATTGACAAAGGGTACATGTCACCCCATTTCATCAACAATCCCAACAAATCTATAGTAGAGTTTGAAAATGCCAAAGTTCTGGTAACCGATCAAAAGATATCTTCTGTCAAAGAAATTGTTCCTTTACTAGAGAAGGCCACACAGCTGAGTGTGCCACTGCTGATTTTTGCTGAGGATATTTCAAGCCAAGTGCTAGAAACACTAGTCATTAACAAGATGCAAGGAATGCTTAATGTTGCTGTTGTGAAATGTCCAGGATTTGGAGAAGGAAAGAAAGCTGTATTGCAAGACATTGCCCTGTTGACAGGTGAACCAAATACTTCATTCTGTTTGGAAATAGGTTAATAAATGTATCCAAACCCAAAAAAAAGTGTCGAAATGGAATTAGTGTATAGAGTGGTCTGGCTTTCTAGCGCCACCAAGAGAGAGAGAGAGAGAGAGACTGAGAGATTTTTTATCATGTGAAGCTTGTAAACTCTTGATATTATGTGAACTTTCCCTGTGAGTGAACATTAGTTTTAACTCATCGTGACGATAGATTTGAAGCCTGGTGATATTATCACGGTGCATGTATACACAATTTCTTGTAATGCTTCAGCACAAAAATATTGGTTTTTACAGTTAGCCAAATCAGTATTTTCTGTAATGTACAGTTGCTCTAGCAATGCTCACAGAAGAGGTTTGACAATTAGTAGTTTTTGTATGCTATATGGGCTTCTCCAAGACATAGTGTTGCAAGTGCCAAGTGTCTGCCAAGATCTCCTTTACCATCACATCTAACTGACATTATATTGCAATTAGGTGCTGATTTTCTTTGTGGAGACTTAGGCCTGAATCTTGAAGGTGCAACCTCAGATCAGCTTGGTATTGCTCGGAAAATAACAATAACAAGCAATTCTACGACCATTGTGGCTGACCCCTCCACAAAAGCTGAAATACAAGCCAGAATAATGCAGATAAAGAAGGATCTTGCAGAAACAGATAGTAAATATTTGTCAGAGAAGCTTTCACAAAGAATAGCAAAACTCTCTGGTGGTGTGGCCATATTGAAGGTCTGTATTGATTAAGGCGTAATTTTTCGGATCAAACATCCCTATACAACCATTTACAACATGTTTGAACCTTATCCTGCTTGTTATATCTGTTATAGTCAAAGATATATTCAAGTTTATGTTCAGATCACTGCAAAATTAGAAGCGAATAAATTTTAATTGTATAATTGACTTTTTAAGCTGTTAAAATGGTTCATATTATTAGGACTGACTTCCCATTATAATCAAATAAGAATAACTCCTTCAGACTTTAGCTGTTGCATTTTGCTGGTAGATGTGTTTGCTCTGGGATGATGACACTAAGGGCTCGTTTGGTACAAGGGATAAGAGGGATTAAATTTGAGATGAGTTGGATAACTAATCCCGGGATTAGTTATCCCCGGATTGTAGTGTTATTTTTATCCCTATTGGAGGGTGGGATAACAATCTCGGGATGACTAATCCCGGGATCATTAATCCTGGGATAACTTGTTTTCGAACCAAACGAACCCTAAATGTTAACCTGTGAGCTGGCATACTGATTAAATTGAGGTAAAAATCTGATCCAATGGAAATTGATTATCCTTCATATCCAAATGGTAAAAGATTTTAGCTTTTCCTAGAGTGCCAACTTCACACTTGTTATCTTTACATTTCCAGATAAAATATTCCCTCATTTTCTAGATGTATCCTTGCACTTGTATATTTGTTTCTCTTTTCAAAAAAGATAAACCTCTGGTAAGATCCTTTATGGATTCAGGTAGGAGCACATACTGAAACAGAACTGGAAGACCGAAAGCTGAGAATTGAGGATGCAAAAAGTGCTACATTTGCTGCCATGGATGAAGGAATAGTGCCTGGTGGTGGTGCCACTTTTATTCATCTCTCTGAACACGTATCCTTCATAAAAGAATCATTTCAAGATCCAGATGAGCAGATTGGTGCTGACATAATAGGAATGGTATGGCATATTGATCCCTTTTCTTTTATGCTTATTGCATTCCTCAATTTGAACATGCTTACACATTTGTTGGGTAGTTCTATGATTGAGAAGGGAGAAGGACTAAGGAGGGATCGAATATTGGGAGCCTCGCGTTTTACAAGCTGGAAAAAGAAACATCTATGTTCGTTATTGTTGTGTACAAGTCTATTTGCTCTCCGACTACTATCTTTTGCTTCTTTTCTCCTATGTGTTTGCCCTTTAAAAAAGAATCTTACTAAGTCAGTATAGACGAGTGAATTTTGAAGACACTTTCTGAATTTATACCCATGAGTAACGTTTCTAGCTTCCAGAATTCAATGGTCTACAACTTATTTCAGGCACTTCTTGCGCCAGCAAAGCTAATAGCTGCAAATGCAGGAGTGGATGGAGATATAGTTGTGGAGAAAGTTAGAGGTTGTGACTGGCAAATGGGGTATAATGCCATGACTGGAAGATATGAAGACCTTCTTGCTTCTGGGGTTATTGACCCTTGCCGTGTTTCAAGGTGTGCCCTTCAGAATGCTGTCTCTGTTGCTGGTATAGTCCTAACTACTCAAGCAATAATGGTAGAGAAAACGAAGGAGCCCAAACCGCTTGTCCCTCAGATTCCTGGTATAACTCCTTAAAAGGATAAAAGATAAACCCTGGTTGAAGCACCTTGACAAGGAGAGGGTCAAATTCATGATGTTGTCACAGTAAAAGACAAGCTCTACTCTGCCGTTTTGAATTAGCTGAGACATTGGAAGGGGTTGAGAATTTTGGTCCATGCTGATACTACTGACTGTGTCATTGTAGATAAAACTATATCCAAGCACAAGCATTTTCTATTGTTGATTCTTGGTAGGGAAATATAGATATCCTCATGAGTATTTGGGAACTGGTTTGATCCCAGCAGCACAGAGCCTTCTTGTTTTAGTGGTACTTGTTCCTGCAGGAGGAGCATCATCATTTTCAGGTTTCTATAAGTAGTCTGTCCATTAGATTTCGGGTACCAAATGTTTACGAAAAAAAAGTAAGGAAAAAACAGCTGCATATTGCTGACAGGTTTCAGATGAATGGTATGAAAATGAAAATGCTATTATAATAAATTGGCTAAATAGCTGTTTTACTTTGTAAACCCCGACCCTGCGCCCCTCTTCCTTTAAAATCATTTTTGTTCTATTTGCATTCTGTATTTCTGTTCATTCTGGTCTTCATGGTGTGTAGCACTAGTTTCATAGCCGACAGTGATGGAAGGTTTTAGTTGTGAGCTGGGAGAATGTTTATGCTTAGCAAAGTTAAGAAGAGTGTAACATTTAAATCAAAGCTGTTTCTACAAAGATGTGGTACTGAAGTTTATGTCATAATGCAAAATGAACCTGGAAGCAGGTTCCAAACAATCGTTCTGTTTGTAGATGTTCTTGTTACAGGCCCTCCATTTAATAGTCATCGTGTCACCAACTTTTCAAATATCAAGAACATCTGGATTCATTTAGTTTTACATGCAAAATGTAGTGAGATGAATTAGATCGGTCTCGAGTTGTAATCTTGGGAATAGAGAAATTCTTGGCAGGAAATATTCCTCCCTTAAATGAATTAAACACGCAATGTGAATCTTGATTAGTCTGGCCAGTGAGTTCTTGGTGTTAAATGGTTACTTGGAATATTACAAACGGATGAATCTTGTCACAAGTGAATATTTGAGCTCTTCAGTTGCTCAAACAGAAAAGTCACCCTAGGCTAAGTAAAAAATAAGTGAATAATTTACAGTCAATTCTCTAATGATAAATTATAATAATAATAACTCTTCGGAATTCGACTTCATTCTAATTAATATATTTTACTTAAAATTTAATATTTTAGAATAATCTAACAAAATGTCTTTTATTTTTTAATCATTAGATCAGAATTTTAAATGGATTCAACATCATATATCTAGAATATTGGTGTCATTATGTAATAGACGAATGCTTATTCTTCCGTTCAAATTATAAATGGCCACACAAATTTCATTTCCTCATGTAAAAGTACATGGATTAGGTAATTGGCAAGTTCTTAAGTAAGGACTTGTCTCTTACCTATATTAGCAGATCAAGGAGTCTATAACCCTATATACCTTTTACATAATGACATCTTTATTAAATCTATGACTTCTTATGTATATCATTCTTCTTTCACATCATATGGCAAAACTATTACGATTTACAATTCATATTTACACGTATAATACACCAATTCTCACATAAATATGAAAAATGTATGAGTTTAATACTGGAAATCAGACATTGCATTAGCTGTGTAGAGTTTCATACTGAAAATCAACATTATTATTAATTATTATAGCATTGCAACATTTTTTGTTGCAAACAAAACCCTATAATAATTTTGCAATATTTTGTGTTATAATTATTTTTTCTTGTACTTTAAATCCAACAAACCTTAAACATATGGCCTTGGAGTTTTTGGAATATTAATTTAGCTAACTTTTACTGGAATTTAGCCATCACATTTATGTGTGGATCGATTTTAGTTAGTTTTTTTAACCCTTTTCGAATATAATGAAATGTGAAGTATTCCTAATTTAGTTCGTGAAAACCATTTTTACAAAGAAGAAAAGAGTGATTTGTAGCAAAGCCGGTTCATATCTTTTCACAATGTATTCCTAGCCCTTTTTTTTTTTTTTTAAATTATTGGTACAATTAAATATTCCCAGCTTTGTTTCTTTCTTTTTGTTATACTCCTTTTCTTCTTTTTCTAATTGATCTTGCGCATTTGTGAATTAAGGAACTGTTATGCTTAAATTCCTGATCAAGCTTTTGATTCTCTTGAGTTGTATTTTTCAAAATAAATTTAATCTTTAAGGTAAAATGGCAGTAACAATTAAACTCGTGAGAAAATCAACTTATGCCATAATGTGACCCTTGTTTTAATTTTAAAACAATGACCATATGGTTATAGTGGGAACTACAGTAAAAAAAAGAAGGGATAAAAAAGGAAAAAAGGAAAATGGAAATGATGCAAGCTTAATGTCAAAGTTAAGTATGTCTTCCACAATGGATTTTTGAAACCAAAACTTCTAAAATACGCAGAGATCTCTCTATAAACTTTTCAATATATTTCCTTTGAATTTATTACATCATATCCTTGTAATAAATTGCTGTATGTCCTTTTTTTGTTTATTTTTATTATAAAAAATGAATGACTATAATGATCACATGCCTTCTTAATTTATTAGATAAAAACAATAGAACTTAAAATATCCAATTTCGTGGATGTTAATGTAATGACTTTGTTTAGTTATCACCGCACACCTCCCTTTCTTGTTTTTGTGTGGAAACTAATAATGTTATAAACAGAATTTTTTTTAAGCTAAAATTGCGAACAAACAACTCAACACTTGGTTAATTAGTAAATATCAATATTCTAGTAACAGGTTCGAGGCCGTGTAATCCGCCACTAATACTTGCATTAGGAAAGACTGTCTACATCACATCCTCTTTGGGATGCGACCCTTCTCCAGATCCTACACAAATGCGGGATACTTTATACACCGAATTGCGCTTTATTTTAGTAACATAATAAAATTTGTTCCCCTTACAACACAAGTTTGTATTTAATTAAATATATCTTACTAATAATAGGATCAAAGACATGCGATTTATGAAAGTTGTGTGTTTTTCCCTTAACGTTCAAATTATTTTATCTAACAAGAAATTCGTGTTTACTATTAATATTGTATCACAGCTTCAAGTAGAACTTACTTAATCAATCAATTATATGAAAAGAATAGATCCATTTGTGGCTTTTTAGCACATGGTTTAATCAACCGCTTTCTACAAATATATGTTAAATATATAGTTAATCGTTAATCATAGTACTCTGGATTATGAAATTATAACTACCATTATGTTGTCAGATTGATTAGATAATTATGTAGGCAAATATATAATGAAAACCACCTTTAATAGTTACAACAGCTTGCTCATGAAATAGATTATTTGGTTAGTTATCTAACTCTTAAGTATCACATTAACGTCTCATTACCATTTATTTTTACCCCACCCCCAACAAAAAAAAAACAGGATGTGCCTGATAATCACGCAATTGAACATATCTAAGTAAATACTAGTATAATTTTACTCATTTCATCTCTCTACTTTTTTCAGAATATAAAAATGAAATAATTGATAATATTTGGAACGACAAAAATAAACAAGTGTTATTCTTAAATACAAATTATATTTTTGTCGGTATTTAGTAGGAGTGATTAGTACTACTTGTTCATGGTACGTAAAAAATATTTTAGTAGTACTTCTCATCGCGCCGGAAAGAAAAGGAAAAAAAATAATGTGAAAAATACTTGATTTTAAAAGAACCATTAATATATTAAGTCAGTTTAATTTTAACGCCATAACAAAATAAGTTATTCTGCTTCAAAATATTATTTCGATAAAAATCACAAATTTTAATTTCGAAAAGTATTTATGTGCATCTGGTTCATGCACCAAAGCGTAAGTATGAATGATATATGTATTTTTCACACGGTTAATCACTTTATTATGATTAAAAAATATGTACTCTTACCTCAAATTAATATTTAACCATGTTAAACCAACATAACTTGATATATAGTACTGATCTGGATCCAACTAAGTTCTCCCTTTTCCTTGCGTGTCCTTTGCACAAGATTTATCATTTAACTATAATAAATTATTATGTATTATTATATTATTTTATCATTTAATCATGGCAATTAACATGATTTAATATATACATTGCTTTTAAACTTTCTCCCATTTCTCATGTATTTATTTCTCTCTATCATGATATTTCATATGTGCACCCCACCATACATATATCGTAAATCTAACAAAACCCGTCACTTCCGAAGAGTGAAATGTATTATCGAAAAAAGTAGAATGGAATGTATTAAGAAGGAAAATTAAAATATATTATAAAGGAAACAACTTAGTATTAGAAATTGTTTATATTTTAGCTTAATAAATAAATCAAGCTATATTCAATTCATTTAAGAAAATGGTAAAATCTTACACCGAAAAAAGCAAATGTGATAATTATATTATCCTTTCTTAGAGCCGTCAATATGTGTTTGGCCCGTTGGGCCAGCCCAGTTCAACTCGTGATTTAGTAGGGTTGGGCTAGAATTTTTAGAGCCCGTTTTAAAATAAGGCTTTTAAGCCCGATCTGAGTAAGCATGTGAGGCTTGACCGAGGCTGCGTTGGGCCGGGACGTGGGCCTAATAAAAATATTTATTTAAAATATGTAAAATCACATGGTGTTTATTGACCTAAAGAAGGCGTACGACAAGGTCCCTAGGGACTTTTTTGGAGATGTCTGGAGGTGAAAGGTATGTCGATAGCTTATATTCGGCCGATAAAAGATATGTATGATGGAGTTAAGACTCGGGTTAGGACTATGGGAAGGGACTCAGAACCTTTCTCAGTGGTTATGGGGTTACACCAAGGATCTGTGCTCAACCGTTCTTATTTGCCCTGGCGGTGGACGCACTGACACACTATATTCAAGGGGGAGGGGGGAGGAGTGCCATGGTGTTTGTTTGCTGATGATATAGTTCTGATTGATGAGACGCGAAGCGGCATTAACGAGATACTGGAGGTATGGAGGCGGCCTAAGAAGTATTGGGGCAAGGTGATCGGGAAAGACATGGCGCGACTTCAGATTTTCGAGGACATGACCCTTGATTGGAAGGTGTGGAGGTCGAGCATTAGAATTGTAGGTTAGGGGTAGCGAGCGTGTCTCCTCGTTGTGCAGGCTAGTCTGATAGCGTTTTGTCTAGGAGTGCTAGCGGTTTTTGTGGTGTTTCACATTTTTTATGTCTTTCACATTTTGGCCTTTCTATTTATTTATTGTGTTTTACGGTGCTGATTCTGTTTTTCAAGTTTCTGTTATTATTACGGATCTATTGTCTCTGAGCCGAGGGTCTCCCGGAAACAACCTCTATATCCCTCCGGAGTAAAGGTAAGGTCTGTGTACACTCTAACCTCCTCATACACCACTTGTGGGATCCTACTGGGTTGTTGTTTGTTGTATTTAAAATATATTAAATATAAAAAGCATATGATACTATAGCATCGGAATCAACATTTAACGTTGGTGGATGTGTTCTTACCAAGTGTAGGGCTGCTTAACGGACGTATTGTGCGGTTATTTACTCTTAACGGTTTGGCTTATCGGTTATCGGCTTTTAAATATATTAATCTGCTAGCCACTCGATAAGATATCGGACAGATTGGTATCGGTTTAGCTCTTATCGACCTAATTCAATCTATATTGTATGTTAACGCATTTGAATTTGTATCTCCCTTGTGAGGTTAGACTTTAGAAATATTAATTCTTGTTTATCATGGTGTTTTCTGGTTTCTTGAGTCCATCATTATTGACTTTAATCTACGTTGGTCGATGATTTTCATTTATTTTGGACATTAAAGTAATCAGAGAGGAAAAGAACGGTTTTTGCAGTGTAAAATCCCCAAACAAAAGGACAAGCAAGAAAAATGGAGTTGTCATTGTATTACTGTGTAATTATGCCACATCCTTGGAAGTTACGAATTGGGGAGAATTCAACCGTTCAGTCACACGGTATTAAAGGTTATAGTATACATATTTAGGAATTAGGCGTTAGAGATAGAGTACTAGAAGTGGGAAGTTTTTTATTTTTTATTTTATATATATATATATATTCTTTACGGGTTAACGGATTATCCGTTAAGAAAATTGAATAATCCAGCCCCAAACCGATAAGCCATTAATAAAGGAATTTCAATTCGTTTCCCGTCCGATAAACCATTAACCCGATACCGATAAACCATTAAGCTTCGGTTTTCAGTTTCGGTTCAGTTTTGAACACCCCTAATCAAGTGCAGAAATTGCATACATCATGAAAATGTCCAAACACTTGTCACTACTCGAAATTGGTCGCACGACTTTTCCCAAACTCAAACTGGTAAATTTTTTTTAATGTGAATTTGAATATTATTAGTTTTTAAATTTTAATTATTCTTAATATTTACTAAATAATATTGGATATAAATTGTAAATGTCCGAAAGTGAAGATGTTAAGACAATCTTGTCACAAGCAGATCCAAAAGTGTTTGATGAAGAAGATGTGTTGGATATAGCATAAATATTATGAACGATTTCTTGAATAATTTATTTTGAGTTATGACTTTTAGTGAATGAAATATAGTCTTGTCTTTTACCTTTTTAGTGTTTATTGTGATACATTAAAACAATATAAAAAGTTATTAAGTTTTGCAAAAAAATTTCAATAAGATATGTATTTATCTTTTTCAAGGTTAGTACTTGAAGAAAAAATATAAAATTATATTTTAAAAAATGACAGGCCGACCCGTGGGGCACGCGCTCCACATTTAGTTGGGGTGGCTAACCATTATAAGGCCCATCAAAGTGGTGTGCTAGCCCAACCCAACCCGTCAATTGATAAAGCCCACGTGGGGCGAGACTGTGATAGCCCTGCGCGACCCATATTGGCAGCTCTATCCTTTATAAAAATAGCACGAACTAGCCATTTTTCGGTCTGATAATTAAAATAGATAGCGTTTGCAAAGTTATTGAAAAATAGCCACTATTTTGCTGCAACATGGAAAGTTCCAGCATAATATACTGAAGATTGGAGCACCTGTATATGTACTTCCAGCATATTATGTTGTACCAGTATATTATGCTGGAACTCCATTATATAATGATGGAGTTCCTGTATTTATACTGGAACTCCAGCATAATATACTTGAGTTCCAGCATAATATACTGGAACTCCAGCATAATATACTGGAAGTTCACATGTAAAAAATTTGAACTCCAATATATTATGCTGGAATATTTTTCGAATTTTAAACATTATTTTCGTTCATATTTATCTTTACATGAAACGTGACTAATTACTTTTAAAATTGTGACTATTTTCAATTAATACTTATAAATTTGACTATTTTTAAATTTCACCCCTATCCTTTTTGTACCATTAATATTTAAGGGTATCATCTAATGTAAGTATTCTTGTCCTAAATCAAGCACAAAAAAAGAAGACACAGAAAGAAAAATAAAAGAAAAAGACAACAAAACGAAGATCGTGCAGAGCTGGTTTTTTTCTCTCCCTCTTATTATCTTTGTGCGTCAATTTCTCTCAAGAAAGGAAGAAAAGGAAAAAAGAAAAGAAAAGAAAGCAATTGACTTGAAAAAGGCAAACAAGAAGAGGGTCCTTCTTTTTCCTTGTCTTAATATAACCACCAAAGCCAGCAAACTAGTCTCCATTATAATTACTGTCTCTCTTAAACCCCTTTGAACTTTTCTCAAGACTTGGAAATTCCTTTTTGTTAAATAACTACCTCACATTACTACTACTTGATTACCCTTTTTCTATATGTTGTTTTTAGAGTACACCCAGATCTGAATTTGTAAGTTTGTCGAATCTCGTTCACCATTTTCAGCTACACTATGGTCTCTTGCTAACTCAAATTCCCTTTGATTCTTGTAAGTTTTCTCTTTTTATCGTCTTTTTGTTATCCTTTCAGTTTTGTAGTACTTGGGTAGGTGTATGTTTTCATTTTACGGGCAAAATTGTTAGTGTGATTTCATGCTTGATCAGAATTAAGTTGACAATTACAGACATTTAGCTTAAAGTTGGTGCATTTATATAAAATGGTTTGCTGCCATTTTATTTTTAGCTTTGACAATCTCTAGCTAAATCCCTTTTTGACTCTGGTACTTATTCTCTTGTTTTCTTGGTTACTTGTTGGACCATTTCAGTTTTTGAAGTTTTAGGTTTTATTTTATCCTCAGGTTCTCCTGAAGATTCTTGCAGTTAATTTTCTATTTGTAGAAATAAGTTGAGCATTATAGGCATTTTAGCAGTGTATGTTGCATTGGAGGAGAAATGCTGATGTTGGGAAGAATTCGTGGTTTTATTTGCTAACTCCAACGGTTATAGTGGGGGATTCTTGAACTAACTGGTAGTTTGTTTAGTTAGAATCTGGAGTTTCAGGTGAGAAGTTACGAAATCTTCTGTTCGTATGCAGTAAAAGGAGCTATACTCGGGGTGAGGGTTTCTTTTGGGTGCTCACAATGGCTAAATCAAGGCAGCAGTTTCAAGCAGAAGATGTGTTGTCAACATCGCCAACTGCAGTGCGCTCAAGAGAATGGGAAGGACCAGCTAGGTGGATGGAGTACTTGGGTCCTGATATTTCTCCAACAATAGCTCATAAGGCTTCTAGAAATGGTAGCTCTGATGGTACTGCCCATAGCTCAGGCGGGTCGACTAATAAAGGCTTGAACATGCAATGGGTAAACCAACTTACTCAAGTAGCTGAAGGGCTGATGGCAAAAATGTATAGGTTTAATCAAATATTAGATTACCCTGATGTCAGCGGACATGGATTCTCTGAAGCGTTTTGGAAGTCTGGTGTTTTTCCAAATCATCCAAAAATCTGTATTTTACTATCAAAGAAGTTTCCGGAGCACCATAGCAAGTTACAGCTCGAAAGAGTAAGAAAATATGGCCGTCCTTTTAAATTTTAATAGACCGTAGTTTTGTTATTCCTGATGGGAAGTATATTCTTTTGTTTGTGTGATTTATACTGCGAATGCTGATATAGATTGATAAGTTTGCTTTGGATGCTATGAATGACGGCGCTGAAGTCCATTTGCAAAGCTTGGAACCATGGATTCAAGTAAGTTACCTCTGCTTTGTTTTCTTCTTCTTTCTTTGCACTCCATATTCCAGTGCTTTCGATGATACTTTAGATGCAGTATAGCTGCATAATTCGATGATACTGAAACTACCAAAAAGCTTTAAAGTATTTCTGAAGCATCAATTTTTTTTTGGATAGGACTGAAATGTAAGGCACATATTGAGTAAAAGGCCCATATCTTGTCAAGAATTTCCTTTATCAAAGACTTGTCAAGAAATTAACTAGATTACCACCAGGGAATATTGGCACCCTAGAGCAGATGAGAATTGAGAAGTAAAGCAAGCATGACAAACTAAACTTTAAAGCAAGAAAAAGTTTAGGCTGTATATGCCTTCTAGACATTGGGATTCACTGTATGTTGTTACTATCTGATAGGACAAGTTAAGAATGACATATAACTTTGGCTATATAGAAAGGACAATTGTCTATATATTTTAGCCCATTTATTTTTCCCCTGAAGGCCGAGAGTAAGATGGCATCAGTAATGTTAGGAACTTTCTACCAAATAGTTTTTGAGCAGCGTTAAGAGGTTCTATTTGTTTTTAAGAAGTATTGGTTTGACTTGGAAAAAAACCATTAGTAACTGACGTTTCTTAGGAGAAAAGAGTTGATTTCAACAGAATTACTTTTCCAGTGTACCAGTTCAAAAAAAGAAAAAGAATTACTTTTCCAGTGGATAACCAACTTACCAGCCCTTGTTTGTCTTGCATAATTCATAATAAGTTTATAATTGGTACTTGCACAAAATATAATAGGGTAAAAAGGGAGTGGGAGAGGTATATTGCTGCGTCAGTTTGATAGTAGGTTGGACTGCAACATCAATTATGAAGCGAAAAGAGTGTGGGAAATCAAATACAGGAAAAGATATGTTAAGGGTCGAATTTTTTTATCTAGTCTTGGAATTTGGTGCAGAATTTTTCCAGGACATCACCTGTTGGGTGTTTTCTCTATCATAGTTTTGATACTTATTTGTGGAAAAAAGGATTATTTGTTATCAAAAGTTGATATAGAGAGTATGTGCACTTAATTCAAACTTTCTTGTCTTGATCAGCTGCTTCTTGACCTGATGGCGTTTCGAGAACATGCCTTGCGTCTTATATTGGATCTAAGCAGTACAGTGATTACCTTGTTGGTGAGTGATGATATCAACTTTTTACCTCTCAACTAAAGTTTTTCTTAATACAACCTTTGGTCTTTGATTCAGCAGACGAGAGAAACTTTATAGTCTAACTTACTCTTTTTTAATAAAAAAAGTAATGCTATAGCCGGAATGGTTCCTGTCTTGACTAAAAGGGTAATGCTGAATGTTTTCTTATAACGATATTGTATGTGATATTTTACATGCTTTTTTGCTGCAGCCTCACCAGAACTCTCTCATACTGCATGCATTTATGGACCTTTTTTGTGCTTTTGTTCGTGTAAATATATTTTCAGAAAAGGCAAGTATACGGACAATTCTCTGTTCATTATTTTCTGCTCTGTATATGGTTGATTGGAACTTTTATGCAGTGTTATTTATAGTGTATTAATGCCTTTGTAAACTGTGCTTCTCTTTTCTTCCACCACAGATACCAAGGAAAATGATGCTGCAAACATACAATTTGCTTCATGCCATGGCAAGAAATGACAGAGACTGCGATTTTTATCACAGGTCAGATTTCTTATGGGGGCTCGTTCTCATTTCTCTTAGATATTTTCGGGAAAGGGGGGGATAGGGGGCGAGGAGAGAGGAGTGCTCTTTGGCTTTAGAGGTTGGCGTCAGAGGACTCCGAGAAATTTTGTCGCCCCTTGAGAAAGCACGACCAAATATTGGACTGCAATGTAATCTAGAAGCTTAACATGATGCCAGGTTTGTGTGCGCATATGACAGAGGGCGGATCAAGGAGAAGCACTGGCAAGCTTTCGAATAAGGGGTGCACATGTCATCTTAGACAAATCTCACATTAGAATGGGAGAGGAAAATGAATTACTATATAAGACATATCACAAGTGCACGTGGTACGTGTGGACTCGATGTGGCGTAGTTCAAGTTCAAGGGACAAATATGTGAGGTTTGTTGGGCCAAAGCGGTCAGAACGTGCCATAGCTCACGTGTGACAAATATGGTATCAGAGTCGGTCTCTTGCAATACGATGTCGAGTAATCTTCAAACAAGGACACTGAATCCTTAAGGAGGGGTTTATCATGTACATGACGACCATGCAAAATGGAGGGCTTATGAGGGCGGGTCAAGGAGAAGACTGACAAACCTTTAGGCTGGTAAGTTTCCGAAGACAGGGTGCATATGAAAGGGAGAGAAAAGTAGTATTGTATGAGGCAGAACTCAAGTTCACACTAGTTCCCAGCTTACTTGTCCGCAAACTAGTGTTATATCTGCCACTGTTTTGGGAAAGACCCACTTGATATTAAACAGAGAGGGTGGAAGAGCGTCATATAATCTAAAAATAAAGGTGCTCAAGGTTAAGAAACTCGAGGATCTTTTCATTGGCTGTGGAGGTACAATCAGGAACACAATGTTTGTGTGCAGTAAGTCTCCATCATATCTGAATTTGGTCCATGGAAACTCAGAAAATTTATGGGTAGAGTTCCAGACATTTTAACCAGAGATGGTCACCATATTAGATTCGGTAGGATGCAGGGATTGGGAATACACCTCTGGGGGAGCAATTTTTAGTCTTATTCAACTTGCCTAAGATACACACAGCCCAATGTCGATAACAACGACTGGAATATCAAGTTCAGAAGGAAATTGGTGGATTGGGATAGTTTAATCCTGCTAATTAGCAAATTGGAGGAGAAGGAATGGGTGGAAGATATGGCAGGCATAGAGATGGAATTGTGAAAGTAGTTAGGAATATATAGAGAGACAGATGGCTATGGAACGCTTTCCGAGATAACAATAGTTGTGAGAATGCACGGGAGAAAAATCTTATTATTAATGTATTGACAATGATACAATGAGTCCTATATATATAATACATGTTCTATTCCTATTACATATGAGATTAGGATTATTTACATGTAACTATTTAACTACCAAACTAACACTCTCCCTCAAGTCGGTGCATATAAATCATATGTACCGAGCTTGTTACATATATAACTAATACGAGGGTTGTGAGAGGCTTGGTGAAAATATCAGCAAGCTGATCATTCAACTTCACAAATTTTGTAGCAATATCTTCTGAGAGTATCTTTTCTCTCACGAAGTTACAATCAATCTCAATGTGTTTAGCCTCTCATGGAACACCGGATTTGACGCAATATGAAGGGCAACTTGATTATTGCATACAAGTTCCATCTGACTGATGTCACCAAATTTCAACTCCTTGAGAAATTGTTTGATCCAAATTAGCTCACATGTTGCCATAGACATTGCTCGATATTCTGCTTCTGCCCTAGACCGTGCAACTACATTATGTTTCTTGCTCTTCCAAGACACCAAATTGCCTCCTACTAAAACACATTATTCAGACGTAAAACGTCCAGAAGGTGATCTTGCCCAATCAACATCTGAGTATCCAACGATCTGCTCATGGCCTCGATCCTCAAACAATAACCTTTTGCCTGGAGCCGATTTTATATATCCGAAGAATGCAGATAACTGCATCCCCATGAGTCACAGGGAGAATCCATAAACTGACTTACAACGCTCATAGGAAAGGAAATATCGGGTCTAGTCACTGTGAAATAATTTAATTTACCAACTAATCGCCTATATCTTGCAGGATCGCTAAGCAACTCTCCCTATCCTGGCAGAAGTTTAGAATTCGGATCCATCAGAGTGTTACGCGGTCTACAACCTGTCATTCCTGTCCCCTCAAGAATGTCTAAGGCATACTTCCGCTGTGAGATCACAATACCTGAGCTAGACTGAGCGACCTTAATACCCAGAAAATACTTTAGTCTGTCCAGATCCTTAGTCTGAAAGTGTTGAAAGAGATGTTGTTTCAATTTAGTAATACCATCCTGATCGTTATCGGTAATAACAATATTGTCAACATAGATCACCAGATAAATACAGAGACTTGCAGCAGAATGCCGACAAAACACAGAGTGATCAGCTTCACTACTAGTCATGCCAAACTCCTGGATAACCGTGTTGAACTTACCAAACCATGCTCGAGGAGACTGCTTAGACCATAAACTGACCGGCGCAAGTGACATACAAGGCCACGAGACTCCTCTGAGCAACAAACCCAGATGGTTGCACTATATAAACTTCATCCTCAAGGTCACCATATAGAAAAGTATTCTTAATCTCCAGCTGATAGAGAGGCCGATGGTGAACAACAACCATGGATAGAAGAAGGCGGATTGATGCTATCTTAGCCACGGGAGAGAAGGTATCACTGTAATCAAGCCCAAATATTTGAGTATATCCCTTGGCCACAAGACGGGCCTTAAGTTGATCAACCTTGCCATCCAGACCAACCTTGATTGCATACACCCAACGACAACCAACAGTAGATTTACCTGAAGGAAGAGGAGCAAGCTCCCAAGTACCACTCGTATCTAAAGCAGACATCTCGTCAATCATAGCCTGTCGCCATCCTGGATGAGACAATGCTTCACCTATAGACTTAGAGATGGAAATAGAGGACAAAGAAGATATAAAAGCATAATAGGGTGATGACAGACGATGATAACTTAAACCGACATAATGGGGATTAGGATTAAGTGTGGTCCGTATACCTTTCCGAAGTGCAATCGGTGTACTAGGAAGAGACAAGTCCGCAATAGGAGCAGGGTCAGGTGCAAGACGTGAATTAGCTGGGCCTGATACTGGGCGCGGACGACGATGATAAGTCAAGAGTGGTGTTCCTGTGGCCGGGGATCTACGAGTAGCCACACTAGACTCCTCAACAGTTGGAATGGGTAAGACTTCTGTGGCGGAAGGTGAAGAGGAGCTACAGTAAACTCCTCAAAGGTCGGTATAGGTAAGACCTCAGATATATCAAGGTGGAGGTAAAGAAAGGCTTAGATTCAAAAAATGTGACGTCAACTGACATAAGGTACCTACGAAGATCAGGTGAGTAACAACGATATCCCTTCTGAACACGAGAATAACCAAGGAAGACACACTTGAGAGCA
>ML435284.1:95832-110888 GCA_005239525.1 Nicotiana knightiana | reverse complement strand
TTAAAGCACATAAAATGCAAGGGATATAATGCTTAAAATCACGAATTCTAGCCACTCATCAGCGATGCCTTCACTTTGCATAGGACTAAGCACTCTCTCGAATCTCACATATGGCTAAGCACTGCCTTCTCTTTGCATGAGACTAAACCTTGTCTAAATCATTGCATGAGGCTAAGCCCTGCCTCTCCACTTACATAAGGCTAAGAATTGCCTTCTCTTTGCATGAGACTATGCCCAGTCTCAATTCTTTCATGAAGTTAAGCCCTGCCTCTCTATTTGCATAAGGCTAAGCATTACCGTCTCTTTGCATGAGACTAAGCTCTGTCTCAATCCTTGCTTGAGGCTAATCCCTGCCTCTCCACTTGCATAAGGCTAAGCACTGACTTCTCTTTGCATGAGACTAAGCCATGTCTCAATCCTTGCATGAGGCTAAGCCCTGCCTCTCTATTTGCATAAGGCTAAGCATTACCGTCTCTTTGCATGAGACTAAGCCATGTCTCAATCCTTGCATGAGGCTAAGCCCTGCCTCTCTATTTGCATAAGGCTAAGCACTGCCTTCGATTTGCATGGGATTAAGCACTGTCCCGAATCTCACACGAGACTAAGCACTGCCTCTCTTGCATTGGGCTAAGCTCTTCCCTCAACTTCACAGAAGACGAAGCTCTGTCTTGTTGCCTCTAGCATCATACCTCTGCACCTCGTGGGCTGAAATATAGCCAACTTTTCCGAAGGCGTCATAGTCTGAAGGCACCATCCTCATAGCCGGAGGACATCATGTCATGGCCTTAGGATCTCTCAAATTTTCACATCATTATTCAAAGGCATCATGGTTCAAAGGCACCATTTTCATGCCCAAGAACATCATTTCACAGCCTGCGAAACCCATACCGGACAACTCATGGCCCGGGACGGCATGGTCTAAGGACTTCATCCTCACCGTCCAAAGAGAATTTTCATGGTCTGAAGGGAATTTGCATCATGTCTAAATTTACGCAAATTTATATGTATGCTCGCGATATATCTTTTGTGGATTTGCAAGTGACCCGGTAAGTAATTGTTATCCCAACAGGAGCAATCCCGCTCCAGTTCCTTCAAATTATTTCAAACCTGATTGTTCACCATAACCGTTTCATCATATTCGAAACCTTGTGTCCGTACTTGTAACAACTTCATCGGTTTATTCTGCCGATGGATCCAGAACTACACACGACCCGATTCTTATAAAACCAGGGATATTTAGGCAGCTCGGAAATCGGAGTGCGGCCTATATCTGTCCAATCGCCTATTCAGTCAAAATTGGTCATCATATCTTTACCCGACAACTCTTTCATCCTTCCCGAGTAAAGAGGGGCAGATGTTGATACCCAATTTTTCCCACATATATTTTAAAAATACATATATACTTCCAAAATAGTGCATGAGCATCAACCAGTATTTTTCCATAATTTTCTGTAATTTTAAATGATTTTAATTAATTTATTCCAACATTTTATTATCTAAATAATTACTAATTACATCACAAATGATTTAATAATGATTTATCACTTAAGTTTTATCATTTATATTCATATTGAGTTAATCATTTTATGTATAATCATATTTACATATTTAGGCTATAATTGCAATAATAGCTCATATATGCATAATTACATTATTTACACATAAAATGACTTTTTATATTTTTATAATTTATTTTAAATCACT
Organism: Nicotiana knightiana; assembly: GCA_005239525.1. Lineage (NCBI taxonomy): Eukaryota > Viridiplantae > Streptophyta > Magnoliopsida > Solanales > Solanaceae > Nicotiana > Nicotiana knightiana. The sequence continues at coordinate 109,184 of ML435284.1, read as the reverse complement.
TTCATATACAAATAGCATTTTTATCATTTATTAATTATTTTATATATTATTTTATTAATTTAAATGGGTATTTAAAACATAGCCCCTTTCTTAATTAATTTTGGGACCTACCCAGCCCAATACACTATCCATCCCATTTACCCTAACCCATTACCCTAACCCAACAACCCATATCCATACCCGTCCAATAACCCGCCCTGCTTAAAACTCTAATCCTAGATGTTGATCTCAGAAGATCAACGACCCTAAATCCTCCATCCCTTTTTATTTAACCAAACACCCTAAACCCTAAAACATTTCACCCCACCCGATGTCTTCTGATCCTCTCCTTTCCTCTCCTCACCCTCTCAAACCCTAGCCCTGCGTCACACTTTCCCTTTTGATTCATGAGACCCTTCCTTGATTCCCTGCCTTATTTGGCTTTATTTCTTTACTGGCTACCTGATCCTGATGTTACTTAAGCCATTTGCCTCAAATGGCAAGTGTATCTCAAAGAGACTCGAACCAAATCTGGTTCAAAGTCTCTCATTATTTGGCTATTTCCGTATGTGGTCATCCCAATACTTGTGAGTACGAATATTTTCGTATCTCTGGTTCAAACTAGATTTTGGTTCATTCTAGTTCGTTTTAATGTTATTATTCACTGAATCTTTCTATTTTTGGTTGAATCAGTTGCTTACCCTAAACTTAGGGTTCAGATCTTTCCAGATCTGAGACAATTTTTATATTTGTTTTGGTATTTCTCCTTTAAAATTTCAGTACTTCTATCTCTATTTTTTCTAGTCTTTTTCTATTATTGTTTCTGACGGATCTTGTTTACCCTACAATTAGGTTTTTGATTTTTAACAGATTTTTTCCAAAAAATGTTTCAACCTTTAATGGTTTTCCTTTTTGACCAATTTTACTTACTTTAATTAGTTCCACCTATACGCCTTTGTGTTTCTGCTTATTTACTTAGGATTCCGATTATTTGATTGTTCTTTTAATGTTTTTGCATGTTTGTCTTTAACTCTGGTGTTAGTTTCTAAATGATTTCACTTACCCCAAATTAGGGTTTTAAATCACTCTTCCTTATGTATGGTACTGGTGTTTACTTATTTGATTTACCTGTTCTTACCTTATTTGGTCCAACATTTGATTGTTAACTTGTTATACTTCCCTGAACATAAACAGTACTGGCCTGATTTTGTATGCCGACTTCTAGTTGATTCTGGAATTATTTCTTTGCCTTGTTTAATCTAGTATTTGACCACTGATTGATTCCATATAATGTTTTCCTTAAATTAAGTGGTACTAGCCTGATTTTATGTTATTCTGTCCTGTTAATTGATTTATGCCGACTCTAATTGATTGTTAATTTATTATCATACCTTATTTTTGTATAACTGGTTCATTACCTTATTTGTTTACTTCATCAAGTACTATTTAAACCCCCTTCCTCACTCCCTTTAGGACAACTCTACAACCTTACAACTCTACGACTCTACAACGCTAGAAGCCTCGAACTCTCCTATTCTCACAAAAAGCTTAAGCTCTCTTTGCTCTCTCTTGTCCTGATTTTCTGTGCTAAGTTGCTATTATTTGGCTGGCTGAAAGCCAAGGCCAAATTACTCTGGAATTTAACTACTATTGCACCTTACTTGCTTTCTTCTCAACTGGTATGCCCTAACTTTTGCAATTCCATATTACACGCTTTGTTCGATTAGTCTGTTTCAATCCTCAGCATGATTCTGTCTTTTATACGAGTACATGATCCCATCTAGTAACAATGTTAACTTAAGTTATTTCAATAATGTGAACTCTTTCCTAAGTTACTTTTAGGTTTTTTCTGTTTCTTGTTTTGAACTTTGCAAGATACTGTAAGCATGTAACCAAATATGTTTGTGGCTTAATTCATGTGTCATGTCTGTTTAATTCAAGTGTTTGTGCCTCTGTGTTTAAGCCATGATTGTTTTAAATACTAGCATGAGTATTAGATATCATCCTGTTTGACTATGCGCTGAACATGAACTTTGTTTGCTTCTTGGTGCAGTCAACCTGTAACTCTATGTTCTGAACTTCCTTCTTCTAAAAATTGAACTATTTTAAAACCTACCCCCTTACCCTTTATGCACTAGTTTTCAAACTCCTATTCTTAGTCATTTAGGTTCTCCCCACCCCCTGTGTGCGCACTGCCTAGGGTCCTTGAGACTCCTTTGAACTCTAACCCATTGGGGCTGGTCATCCAACCTTTTATGAGTTATCTTTCTGAATGTGGTTCTGGTGTGAGCATTGCCCGGGGTCAATGAGGTCCTTGGGAACTTTGACACACTGGAAGCCTGATTTTAATGTACCATGGATGGATCACTACTATGCTCCCAAGATGTTATGTTTGAAGGTCTGGTTCCCTGGTTTAGATTGGGCCTATGAAGCCTCCCTATAGTGTAATTGTTACTATTATGTAATTCATTCAATACTCTGGGCTGTAATAATCTTTGTAATAACAGATTTGGGGTTTATTAGTAAAAGCTGGGGGGGGGGGGTTCTTATATCTCTTGTCAAAAATACTGGTTAGAAATCCTGCCGATAGGATTTAATTGTGCTGATTGAATTAAGTGAGTACTAGACTGTGTTTAGAAATCCTGCCTATAGGACTTTCCTCATTATTTATGTGTTTTCACATTTGCATACTAGAGATCCTGCTTATAGGACTTTTCTTTTAATTCTGCATTAGAAATTATGTTCATAGGATCTACGCATCTGTATACGCCCAAAATCGGGGAGTTCGATTTTTAGACCATCATGGCACTCCACGGCCGGCCTCGTGAAGCTCGTAGAGAATTTTGGAATTTGGCCCCAAGGTACACACCTCGAGGAAGCATATTGAAGGTTCACTATGGTCCACCTCGGAGCGGTACGAATCGATGATCGTCATGCAAGGGCGGGAAATTCCCAAGGGCACGTGGTTAAAGCTGACCAGGTCTACAAGAATAGTACAAGTCTGTACTGAGCCGCTATATAGTTTTACCAATAGTATTTCTCTGCATTAATTAGATATGTACTATGTTAGGATTCCCCCTCTTATATAAAGGGGCCCCCTATCATTTTGTAAAAGAGAGGAAATGGAATGCAACAGAACATTCTCTGCTTTTCTTGCTTAAACGTGCTCAGCAATTACTCTATAGACTTATTTCTTACTTATTGTCTTCACTTATTGTTCTTCATTTATTGCTCATCATTAGCCGTAAAAGACTATCCCCCTGTTCCAACCAGCTTGAGGCCCAGTCTTGCGATAACTTTGGTTTGCTTATCTCATTTTCTTTATTTGCACTCATTACTTCCTAATAATCAACTAGTGTTAAAATAGATAACATATTTTTAAAACCACAAATCAAATATAATTGTTAATACCATTTTCAAGGTAAACAGTTTTGCTCCCACCGTGGGGTTAAAGATAATAGTGATAATTTTAGTGCTAGTTTTCTGATAACACGAGTTATCCTTCACACTTTTTCTTGTCCAATATTTTTTGATTTCAGGATAAAACATGTCAAACTCAGCTAACTCACCAGTGCACGGAAACAATGGCCTCGGTTTTCACGGGGAAAATAATGTAGCAACTTCAGCAGCCGGTGTGCCACCACTCAACCCCGGAACATCACCTATTCCCAACCCAGTTGATGTTGGCTTGCATATTGCTATAACCACAGATTTGGGAGCGGATGTCAGGGGAAGCGTGCAAGGAGAAGTCCAACCTGACGCACAAACAACACATGCTCAAAATGAAGTCAGCATACAAATCATTTTCGAGAGGTTGCAAGCACAACATGTTGCCATTGCTCAGCTAAAGAGTCAACAAAAAACCCCAAGCACGGCGGGGCCGGAAACAGCTCCTCGAGTCGAGCAAGCACCAGAAAGATCGAGGAATAACGGGTCAGGAACATACCCTACTATTTGTGAAAATGCTCGAGGATCTCACCAAAAGAATTGAATCGGGTGAAAAGAAGATAAAGGCCAACGACCAAAAAGTAGAAAGCTATAAATCAAGGGTTGATCAGATCCCGGGTGCACCTCCGGTTTTGAAAGGGGTAGACTCGAAAATGTTCGTGCAAAAACCATTTCCGTCGAGCGCAGCTTCGAAGCCCATTCCGAAGAAATTCAGGATGCCTGATATACCAAAGTACAACGGGACCACAGATCCTAATGAGCATATTACCACCTATACTTGTGGTATAAAAGGGAATGACTTAAAAGACGAGGAGATCGAGTCCGTCTTGTTGAAGATGTTTGGATAAACACTCTCCAATGGGGCCATGATGTGGTATCACAACCTCCCCTCGAACTCAATAGATTAGTTTGCATATCGGCGGACTCCTTTGTGGGAGCGTACACTGGTGCCATTAAGGTCGCTACAAGGAAGTCTGATGTCTTCAACATTAAACAGAGGGAGAACGAGATGCTAAGGGAATTCGTATTCTGCTTTCAGATGGAACGAATGGAATTGCCACCAGTCTCTGATGACTGGGCAGTGAAAGCCTTCACTCAGGTCTTGAATGAACGAAGCTCGATAGTTTCGAAGCAGATAAAACAAAATTTGATCGAGTATCCCGTTGTGACTTGGGAGGACGTCCATAACAGGTATCAAACAAAGATCAGGGTCAAGGACGACCAATTGGGAAACCCCTCGGGCTCAGTGTACCCAAGCAGGCTCTTAGAAAAGGAGTCAAGGAATGCATAAAGGGAACCGAAATCGAACAAGGAAAGGTACCAGCCATATGTCGATGACCGAAGAAATGCCCCAAGGTGATATAACTCGAAACAATCGAAGGGTATATTGAGGTCAGGTAACTCGAGGACTCGTGAACAAACCTAGGTTTGACAGGCGCATGATGCCGATGGAGGCGCCCTAATTGTCAGAGTATAACTTTAACATCGACGCATCAGATGTCGTATCGACAATGGATAAGATCAGAGACACCAGGTGGCCAAAGCTAATACAGTTAGATCCTTCCCAAAGGAACCCCAATTTAATGTGCAAATACCATGGCACTCACGGCCACAGGACAGAGGACTGTAGACAGCTTCGGGAGGAGGTAGCCCAATTATTCAACGAAGGGCACCTTTGAGAGTTCCTCAGCGACCGGACCAAAAATCACTTTCGAGAAAGAGATGCCAACTGGAAAAATGAACCAGAGGAGCCACGTCATACCATTCACATGATCATCGGAGGGGTCGACATCCCGCAAGGTCCCATGTTCAAGCGAAAAAAAGTATCCATCACGAGGGAAAGGCGGAATCGGGACTATATACGCGAGGATACCCTCGTATTCGGCGAGGAATACATTGACGCCTTATCCCATCCTCATAACGAAGCACTGGTAATTTTCATCCTTTTAAATAAGTTTCAAATTAAATGTGTGCTCGTGGATCCACGTAGCTCGGCCAACATAATCAGGTCGAGGGTTGTGGAGCTGCTTGGGCTGCTCGACCAAATCGTGCCCGCCTCTCGAGTCCTAAACGGATTCAATATGGTGAGTAAGACAACAAAGGGGGAAATCATCCTTCTAGTCAACATGGCCGGTACGATTCAAGGTACCAAGTTCCACGCCAACGAAGGTGATATGAGATATAATGCCCTACTCGGGAGGCCATAGATTCATAGTATGAGAGAGGTTCCATCAAATCTTCATCAAATGATGAAGTTAGCAACAAAGGACGGTGTAAAAATAGTGTATGGAGAGCAGCATGCGACAAATGATATTTTCGCGGTGTAAGACATGACACCAACATCGGCACCCTCTACCTAGGAGAAATCAAAAGACAAGCAGGTATCCAAATAACAATCACAGTCTACACCCTCGGAGTCAGGGACTTAATTCCAAGAAAATTCACCCTCAACACTCGAAACTCGAATAAAGGCAAGCTGGGTCTTAGTCGGGAAGGACCGTGTCGCGTCCTTGGAATATTAGGCAAAAGGACCTACAAACTTAGCACCATGGAAAATGAGCAACTACCAAGCTACATATCGATGCCCAAAGCACTATTATTATTGAGGTATAATCTTCTCCTTTTTCATTTATATTTTATACTAACTCGTTGCAGGTATTCGATTGAGGGAATTCGAAGCACCCTCTAACTCGAAGACCTTGGGTTTTAAAGCATGCATTTCACTCTTTTCCCCTTACATCGGGTTTTATCCCAAACGGGTTTTACCAACAATGTTTTTAACGAGGCAACACCAATATTCTACCTAAGGAAAACTCAACAAGTATTCAAGGCTTCTTTTTAATCAACCTCGAATACTAGGGGGCATCACCCTCAGGGGTTACTCTTTGGATTACTCTTTCAAAGAAATCAAGATATGGCTAAAAGGAATTCGATAGAAGAATGTTGTATTTGGCCAAACGGTCAAATAATCCGTGTCCATCTAGGACAGTCGAGCCCCGTGGGAAAAACATGCACACATATATCAAGGAATCTAAGAAGCATCTTTATTTACCAAAACACTTTGTGCCTCAAAGAAACCTACTCTCTTCTCATCCAGCGACTCGAGGGCCAAAAACTCTCGAGCACTCGGGGGATGTCATCAATAGTCAGCTCATCGAGCCATCAAAAACTCGAATTCATAAGACCTCAATGAGGCAACTTCGAGCTAGTAAGCCCTCTACAAGGCGACATCAAATTCATAAGACCTCAACGAAGCAACTTCGAGCTAGTAAGCCCTCGACGAGGCAACATCAAACTTGTAAGACCTCGATGAGGCATGAACAAATCTACAAGACCTTAAAAAGGTATAACCTAGACATTACGTCCAAGGATATATATTCGAACTTGTAAGACCCCTAAAAAGGCATACTCTCGAATATAGACGCCGAGGTCATCGTACCCGGGAACTAAAGGCTACGGCTAAACATAAAGACTACGGTCATACTAAAAGGATACGGCCGAATTAACACGGCTCGAAGACGTCCGACCGCCGTCACAAAACTAAAGGCCTTCAAAAATACTTCGAAAAGAATCGGTTAATCGGGCTACCCTCGGAATAAGCAAAGGATCTTCGACAACATCAGCTCGGAAAAATGAAAAGGCTTTGAATACAATTAGCCTCCAATAAAAAGGCTTCGAAACATCAGCCTTTGAAAAAACCTCACATGGTACTCAATTATCTTCGCATATCGACTCATAATCGAGGTTCTTATTTGAGCCATCGTAGAGTCGGACGAACACAGAAACATGCCAAGGCATAACCAAAATTGTAAAAGTCTTTAGCCAAAATGAGGGAAAACTATAGCCATATTAGAGGTCGAATCAACCCAATCTAAAGAGCCTAAGGACCAATTTGTAAGACCTCAATGAGGAAACTTCGAGCTAGTAAGCCCTCAACGAGGCAACATCGAACCTGTAAGACCTCAACGAGGCATGACAAAATTTACAAAACCTTAAAATGGCATAGCCCCGATTTCGAGACCAAGGCTGCAATGTCGAACTTATAAGACCCCTAAGAGGTCATACCCTCAATATAAAGGCCAAGGTCATCTCGCTCGGGAACTAATCATAAGACCTCGATGAGGCAAAATCAAGCTTATAAGACCTCAACGGCAAGCGTCAAAATTCGAACCACAAAAACAGAGACAAAGACAAAACAAAAATATCTCTTTATATAAAGATCTCTTTATATAAATGATGGTACAAAGGTACATTACAACACTCCCACATGGATCCTTTTTAAGACCTAGTCTATCGTTATTCTCGAGGACTTCCTCTTCTCCCCCTCGGGGACTTTTCCTTCATCAACCCCCTCGGGACTAGCATCTTCGCTAGCTCTTTCCTCTTCGTCTTCAACATCGGCTTCATCATCAGTAGAGAGCAGGAACTTGGCATTAATCTCGTCTGCCTTAGCCTGCTCTATCTGCCTTAGCCTGCTCTATCTCTTCCGAGAGATCAAAGCACGTATGATTAATATCCTCATGGGTCTCCCTCAGGGATCTGCATCGGGCATACTCATTGCTTCTCCTCTCTCGATCGGAAGCCTCCCGCAACTTTGTCCGAGCGTCAGTAGGATCTTATAAGTAGACATCCACCCTCTTATCAGCCTTTACTCGGACATCTTTGACTTCGACTCGAGCCTCTACAACTTCAACCCTCATCTTCAAAATATCTTTTTCAAGCCTAGCAATCCTGCTAGTCTGGACCAAGTTGCTTTCTCGAGCTCTACGAAGTCGCATCTCGAGGGAGGAGACCTTAGCCAAAGCGTTCCTTTTGGCAGAAACATGAACATCTATTTGTGCCTTCAACTAATTGCATTCAGAACTAATCTGGTCGACTTCACCCGGAAGGCATTCCAGTGTCTCTATCTTTCTCTGCAACTGAAATACCGAAACTTTAGTCTCCAAAGAAGGGAGAAGAAACCTGTACTCCCTCAAAATAAAGGTTACCTATTTCTCGAAGTTGCCTTTGTAATCATGACTCTAGTTCAACTCCGATCGAAGGTGTATCAGCTCTCTTGCCTTCTTATCACAAAAAAAGCTGAGAGGTTTCGCCTCATTTAAGGCTTTACGCAACTTAGCCTCACAGCGAAGCAGCTCAGACTTGAGCTTATCGAAGACATATGAGAAAGAAGGTCCAATTAAAAAGAAGAAAGTAAGAAGTTGGAAATATTATAACGACTTCAAAACTTACCATAGAGCAGAGTCGCTGAGCTTTCTCGAAGGTCCATTTCGCATCTACTGGCTCGGTCTCATCCGCCCCGATAGAGCAACCTAAGGCGTTCTGATTGGGCGGAGGTAACGAAGGACCAACTGCCAAATCAGGTAATGAAGGACCTCTCTTCTGGAACCTCCCGCTCGAGAGGGCTCCTAGTTCGAGCCATCGATGCAGAATCATCCTCTCCAGGCGCATTGATGTCCATGAAATGACAAATATATATGGGATCTTCGTTAACGGCAATGCCCTCTTCGCGCCCGGCGCGTCCTGCTCTGCTATGAGAATCCTTGTCTTTCGAGGATCGTTTTCTTTTATTATCTTTCCTTCTCTCGGAAGTCGAAGGCCCTTCCTCCTCCTCGAAAGGGGACAGTCTCACCTCAAAAAACTCACCAATGCCAGCAACAAAGAAATTAGAGTACGTAAGGAAAATACTCCTCCAGATATGGACTACATAACACATACCATGATGTTTCTCTTCCCATCTTCCTTTCGACAAATCTCACCACATGCGTTCGTCATAGGTCGAGCAAGCTGCCAATTTGCGAGCCCAATTCACAAGATTGGAAACCTCAGGTGACATCCATGGGACCGCTTCAGAGAAGAAAAGGAAGCATTCTTACGGTATCTGGCTCCACCGAGAGCAAAAATGATAAAGTACAACATATTACTTACGTTTGAAATCCCATTTATCGTGGACCGTCACGAACTCCGCATGAATGATATCAGTTGTCCTAGTTCGAATAAGCCGACTCATCCACCCTCGATCACTATCTTCATCATCGCTGGAAATAAAGGGCTTGGTGGATCGGTGTTGTAGTGTAATCTGACCTCGGTAATGAAGAGGCCGATACAACCTCATGAGGTGACTGAGCGTGAACTCGTGCCCGACCCTTTCAGCCAAAAATCTCACCATCAGGACGATCCGCCAGAAAGACGGATGGATCTGAGCCAAGGTAACTCGATACCTTTGATAGAACTCGAGCACGATTCGGTCAAGAGGACCCAACATATAAGGGTATGTGTACACGTTCAGAAACCCCTCTACGTGGGCCATAATATTTTCTTCCCGGGAGGGTATCTACAGCATCACTTTCTTTCCCCATGCGCAGTCTCTCCACACAGCCTCCAGGTATCTCTCTTCTATTGATCGAATGAATCTCGATGCATGTTCTCGATGGCCCAGAATGTCAAGAGATTTCTCTATCGTGAAGTCTTTCATCGAGACGAAACAGTTCGAAGTTAGCTCACCTAACGTCAACAGTGTACCACCGTCCAGGCGGGAAGCAGAGGGGGGACTTCCCTCTTTCTGGTGAGATAATTTAGGCATGGAAGCCATGATTCCTTCAATACAAGAAAGGGAAGATGAAAACTCAAGCAAAAGCTTTGATCTGACGCGGCACTAGAACTAGCGCAGAAAAGGAACTCTATAGAGAAAGGTAGTTGCACAAAGAGGCAAAGCCCTCAATGAAAGGAAAGAGAGTATATATAAGAAGGGCGGCGACTATTCATTAACTTTAATAGCCAATCACCTCCGACAAACAAATTATGGATTTTGAGGAAATGTACCGACGGGGCCACTTCGGTCACTGCACGGTCATATTATAGGAATGACATCACCGCATAGTGTTCAAGGGATTGAGGAGTCTAATCGATTCCTTACGAACTCGGCCTAGGGAAGGTATGAGATTGGAATCAGAACAACTCGATCTCAAGGTCTCTGCTACTCAAAGACCAGGATCGAAGGGGTTAAAATTCAAGATCGAAGCTTGAATTTTGCATAAACGCTAAAAGTCAAAACTGTTAAGACATTGAACGAGAAAATCCTTTGCATTCCAAAAATATATTCACAAAGGTGAATTTAAAAAGCTCCCACGTGGAGCCCGTATACAAAAGAAGAAGGAGTAAAAAGAGCAGAGATGGCCTAATCTGCATCTTCGCTACTCCCCGAGCCACTTGCAGATCCTTCATCCGAAGTGGTCAGAACTACTGACTCCTCTTCCAAGGCCTTCGTTTCTTCGATCTCGGCAGAGAGATCGAAACCCTTGGCGTGCACTTCCTCAAAGGCCTGCCTCCAGGCTTCCAATCAAGCATGTTCAAGGGCGCGAGCGAGTTTGAGCTCGGCCTCTTCAAATATCTCCCTGGCTCGAGTATTTGTTGCAGCAGCATCCTACCAATACGAGAATATGAGTGCATCGGCTTCTGACTTGGCCGTGGTTAACGCGGAAGCCGACTCAGCATGAAGTACCTTGAATTTGTGAGCGTCCTCTTTAGCACCTTGAAGAAGACTCTGATTCGAGGCTAGCTCCTCCTAAAGAGTATCCCTCTCCGAGGCCACGCTATCCTTGTGCCTCTTCAACTAAAGAATCTCGGCATCTTTGGCCGCAATCTCTTCACGAAGCTGCCCCGTTAGGGCGTCCTTTCACTTAATCTGCAAGTACCGAGTCAAGATAATGAACACTAAGTTATGAAAACAAATGGCGAGCTCACGAATGCCAAACGATCTGCCGAATGAAGTTGGCCCGCTCTTGTAACACATTTTTCGAGCTCGCTCGAAGATCGATCAGTTCCTCCTCCCTTCGGGAATGTAGAGTTTTTAGCTCGTTCAACTCCGAAGTGGCCTTCTCAAGCTCCTCCTCACAGTGAGTTAGTTTAGATCGTAACTCAGAGAAGGCCTGATCGTTACAGCAATGTGACCTATAACACAAAGGAAAGAAGTTAGAAGAACAAAGATCGAAACTCAAGGCACAAAGGTTGTGTCAAAATCACCTGTTTTTGGAGTTTCGCATCCTCCTCAAGATCAAATGGGGCATCGAGAGCGGCGTCCTCTTCAACACCAGAAAAATAATCTCCAAATGCATCATCCTCTCCTTGGGATGCCCCCACATCAGGAGTCTCCCTATTTTGGGCGTCCCGTATTTGCCTTGGGAAAACGAGGGGCCTGGTTGGAGATCGCCTACGACATCAGCCTCTATTAGGGCTTCCTCTCGTCCTTGAAGAGTCTCAGGGCCGGACCCTCCAAATTGCCAACCAAGTGCTCATCGGTAGAAGTTGTATCCCGTTCGATGGTCGGCTTGGGGACTGTATCCAAATCCTTCTCGAGGGTCTCCTCAATTCGAGGTGGGACCGTATCGGCCACCTCTGACTCAGCAGTCTTCTGCCCGACAACCTTCGAAGCATCAGCGCTTCATTTTGTCCTAGGTACCAGTGGGCAGCCGTCATTTCTTTCGCCTTCAGCATGAAGACTCTCAGTAGCCGCCAGAGCTAGGACCGTTGCATCTGACCTAGACTTTCGAGCCTTAGCTCTCTTTGGCTTCGGGGACTCCACCGGCGTCTCCTTCTTTCTCTTTTTGTCTTTGGCGGGTTTTTGGTCTCCTCTTCGCCAGGAGGATGTAGTCTCATTGAAACGTCTTCCCCGAGGCCTACACAAGCATAAAATATCAAATATACTGCCAAGAAATATATTTATAAGAAATTTAGAAGTGACAATGGTGAGGGTGCACCATGATTTTTGGCCTCCCATCGAGTCTTGGCCAAATCACGCCAAAAGCGCTTGTCATATGAGGAGGTGAAGTCTGAGAGTTTAACCCAGCCCGGGAGTTCCTTGAGTGCGCCTAGGAACCACATGGTAGCTACGCAACCAGAAGAGAATCAATTCGAAAAAGAAAGGAATTAGTTCAAAAGGGGAAAAGAGGACATTCGGGTGATAAAGCATGCTTGGTGTATCGGCACTTACGTCTCATGTTCCATTCCTTAGGGAATGGAATCTTCTCGGAAGGGATGAGTTATGAAGTCCTGACTCGAACGAAGAAGCTCATCCACCCCCGGTCCTTATCTTCGTCGATGCTGGAAAAAAATGCTTTGGTAGATCGATGCTGCAGTTTGACTAGGCCCCCTCGGTAGAGACGAGGGCTATACAATCTAATCCAATGAGAAAGGGTGAAATTCATCCCCTCGACCATATTTGAGAAGTATCTAAGCAAATAGACGATTCTCCAAAAAGAGGGATAGATTTGACCAAGTGTCACTCGATATTGTCGACGAAAATCGAGGATCACCGGGTCTATCGGTGGAGAAGAAGAATCTACAGGTTAAGCCTGTTACTTACTGAGTACATAGGGTCGGTTGTGCTAATACTACACTGCTGCACCTCGCGTGCAGATATTGACTGTCGATGTTGCTGTGTTCGATGAGAGCTGGATTGAACATGTACCTGCGTCCCGATTGTAGCTGCCCTTGTTCGTGGTAGTTTTAGTTTTATAAAACTATGTTTATGTACTTTTCACACAGACAATGTATTTACTTTTTTCAGCTTTGTAAACTCTACTCTTAGAAGCTCATGATTTGTATTATCAGTCCTGGGGAAATGTATAAAAATTCAAATAAATTTCTTTACTTTATTGTCTTGTTAATATTGATGGAATTTGATAGTTATTAGTTGGCTTACCTAGTGAGTTGGGTTAGGTGTCATCACGACTAGTGAATTTGGGGTCCTACAGTGTTCGTCTTCGCCTTTTCTCAGTATGCATTTTCTCTTTATAGAGAAGAATATTAGTAGTTTTTTGCTCCTAGAATTTGGAGCGGGGGAATGTGGATTTCTGAAGTGAAGTTGAGGAATTGGGTTTGGGCTAGTGTTGACTTAGTGGAAGACGTTAAGAGTGGGAGGGGGGGTG